>JASDQU010108926.1:143244-163951 GCA_032191745.1 Picea mariana
TTATTTCAACAACTCCATTATGTTGAGGTGTCCTAGAAACGGAGAATCGCCTTTTTATTCCATGACAGTAGTCCATAAATTCCTTTGAAGGGAACTCTCCTCCATTATCAGATCTCAAGCATTTGATTATTGAATCCATCTCATTTTCAACCATTTCCTTGTAGATCCTGAAGTTTTCAAAAGCTTCTAACTTGTTCTTGAGAAAGAAAATTGCAGTCATTCTTATATAATCATCAAATAATAACATAAAGTATCTCTCACCTTTTAAGCCCTTTGTTGTAGTTTGTCCAACTAGATCAGTATGCACAATTTGCAATGGTCTTGTTGTTGAATATTCCTTTTATTTGAACTTGATCTTTGTTTGCTTTCCTTGTTGACAATGCTTGCATAAAGTGTTGGTTGGTTTCATGATATGGAGTATTTCTCTAACTGTTTCTCTTTTGTTGACTTTGATAAGGTTATCAAAATGCATGTGACCCATTATTTTGTGCCATAGACAACTTTCATCTTCCTTTCCTAAACAACACTTTTCATTTCCAATTTCACTTTACACATATATGTTGTTTGAAGTTCTTGCAGTTGTACTGACCAATTTCCCTGAACCTTCTCTTCTTATCTCACACTTTTGTGAATTGAAAGTAAATTTATGACCTTGGTCACACATTTGACTCACACTTAGAAGATTATTTTTCATATCTTCTACCAATAGAACATTCTATTCCTTTTTATTCTTCTTCCCAATTCAAACTGTGCCTTCTCCAATGATTTTGGATGAATTACCATTTTCGAAGGAGACTAATCCATTTCTTTCCTTTCTCAATGTAAGAAATTTGTCTCTATCACCGTTCATGTGTTTTGAACACCCATTGTCAACATACCAACCATGTTTCTTCTGCTTACCTTGTAGAGCGATTTTGCATTCGTCATTTCTATATTGATCTTTCTTTCTTATCCATCTCATTTTCTAAGGTTCTTGTCTGTGACTATTGTTATTTTGTTGAGGTTCTTTAGGAGGGACTATCATTCTACAATTTTTGGCCACATGTCCAAACATTCCACTTCGGTGCTCAAAGATTCAAACTTGTTGTAACTTCTTCTTTGTGTTTCACTAGGTATTCTTGAGTAACCCCTTTGTGTATGAATCTCAAAGTTGTTAGCTCTGCAATTCACATCTTTATGTCCAAAATTATTACATGCATAACATAAACCAAAAAATATAGTTTGATACCTGAAAGTTGAATATCTTCTGAAAGAAGGTTCTCTTATGAATCCTTCTTATTCTTGAGGCCTATCTATCTATTGTTGATTCTAAAATCTAAATATTCTCTGTGGAGGAGTGTCCCCGTAATCTTCCTTGTATATCTTCCTATCCCCTTTGATTGTTTCTGCATAGCTTTTTGGATTTGTTTCTTGCTCTATTGTTTTGGAGCTTGATCCATTTTCTGTATGATTGTATCCAAGTCCAGACTTGTCAAGATGAGGTTTTTTACTGCTAATAATGTCATCCAGAAATTTTGAGCTATTATGTATATTTTTCTTTTGAATATCCTTTCTTAGTGTGACAATCGTTTCTTCCAAGTTTCTAGTGATCTTGTCATTTTCTTCTAGTTGTTCTTTGAGTGATTCTTTAATTCTTTCATCTTCTTCTATTTGAACCTTCAATATCGTGATCATTTGTTCTAGTTATCGAGTGTCCTTTTTCTTGTCTAGATCTGCTTGTAGCTTCTTGTTTTTCTTCTTTTCTCTTCTAATAACTTCTATGGAACACATTAATTCTTCTTGATAGTCAACTTCTACCTCTTCAATTTCGTCTTTGATTTCTTCATATCCTTCTTCGGATTCTTCATATTCTTCTTCGGAGTCTTCTTTGTTGAAATCTTTTACTGCCATGAATAGAACTCTTCTTGTCTCACTGTCATTGATTTCATCTTCATCTGATGATGAGATGTCTTCTTTGATGCATAAGATTTTCTTGAAATATTTCTTTGTAGTTCTTTTGCCTTTATATGTGTGTTTTCCTTTTGAGTAACCTTCATCATTTCTCTTTTTCTTATGAGGAAATTTGTTAGCAAAATGACCAATACCACCACAATTAAAACAAATTAAAGGGAGCTTACCTCTATACCTACCATTGGTTCCCTTGTTCAGTCTTTTGATGAAGTTGGCCACTTCTTCATCATCTTCCGAGACGTCGTTGTTGCTACTATATTCTTCTTGTTCCTTTTTGTCCTTTTTTGCTGCTATAATCCTTTTTCTTCAAATGTTATATCAATGTAGAATTATTATCCAATAATGAGAAGTAAGAAATAAACAATCACACACATACACAGTACACCAGTGTTTTACGTGGAAACCCAAATAGGGAGAAAACCACAGAATGATTTTTCTTATATGTCTTTAAGAATTACATTCATTGGAAGCACCAACTTCCTTTGTTTTCCAGCTGCAACTAGAAGGAGGCTCCAACGCCCTAGTTTCTCAGGCTACAACCTGAGGGAAGCTCCAACTCCCAAATTCTTTGGCTACAACCAAAAGGAGGCTACAACCCCCTATGTTCTTCGGCTACAACTGGAAGGTGGCTACAACCACCTGTTCTTGCCCTATCCAACCTCCCTAAAGTATAATTAGAATGATGGAACCACTGCCACACTATCATTATGAGATATACCATTGTAAACATGTACCAATAAACCTAAACCATACATCAACCATGCATCAACCATGCATCAACATGTACCTCAACTTGTAATCAACATGTACCTCAACCTATAATCAACTTGTACCATAGACAAGTTTATCAGCCATGCACCAACCTGTACCAAACAATCTATAATCAACATGTACCATAAACAAGTGCATCAACCATGCACCAACCTGTAACAAACAATCTATAATCAACTTGTACCATAAACAAGTGCAAAAAACCATGTACCAATTATGTACCAATAATTTTTCAAGTACTCATCAACCATGACTCATCAATATGTACCAACGTCATCAACTATACACCTCATGTATGTGCCAACTCATCAACTACTTGTCTCAACCATGTACCCAACTTGTACCTCAACCAAAATACCTCATCAATTTGATCATCCAAATATTATTTGTAAATATGTAATAGACTTATTTTATATGATCACATACCTACAAACCTTCCTTAACTTTAACAACAAGAGACTAGCATTTTCATCAAACGTTTCTTTAGTCTCACAAGACTAGTTTTGGATTAGTCAACAACCCTAACTTGAAATAATCATAACTTTGTACCTGTAATGAATAAAGATCTGAAACTGATACAAAATTTTAGTCATGTGTTTTATGCAATTCCTCCAGGTGGCACTACTTGAAACCCCTAAGAAAAGGATTTATAGCAAAAATGGCACACCTTACTAAATTCTAGCTTATTCTAGAGAGTGACCTTGTAGAGCGTGCCCCACATGGAATATTTGTTGAATTGATATGAAACAGTTACAAATAATACTAAATATTGTAATCTAACTAACTCATTTTGTCTTACTTAATTTGGATCTGCTATGAAGAAGTTCTGATGTTTTTACTCGAAACACCTGTTTTTGACTAGTTTCGGGACTAGCCACAAACCCTAATTTCCACGGAGTGTAACTCAAAAAATACAATGACCAACAAGATGATTTTTTTACCACAGATACTTGGATATGTTTCCTCAATGGAATATCCATGTCATACTCTGAATCATTCTAGAAAAAAATTTATTGCGAAAATGGTGAGATGACCTGAAAAAAACATACCTTAAAAAGCATC
The DNA here is from genome assembly GCA_032191745.1 of Picea mariana. Taxonomy (NCBI): domain Eukaryota; kingdom Viridiplantae; phylum Streptophyta; class Pinopsida; order Pinales; family Pinaceae; genus Picea; species Picea mariana. The sequence goes on from JASDQU010108926.1 coordinate 147,028, forward strand.
ATCAAAAGAATTTATCCTTGAATTATGGCCTTCTTTTCTTCACTTTCCTCAGAAATTCAGCTTATATATCGTTTGGTTACCTCAGAAACCTATAGGTATTCAATATTCTCAAGTGTGATTTAAATGAGAGAGCCTTGCCTCTTATTTATAATCTCCAAGTAGCTTTCTTAAAAACATCTTCTAGGTCACTTTGCCCACTTTCCTTATTTTAGGGTTAACCCACTTCTAATTTATCCATTAAATTTATTATTTAAATAATTAATTTTGTATTCACTTTGAATTATAGTGCACTCATCACTTCACTTTATTATTTACCTTTAAAAACTCTTAAACCACTTTGACTACTTTGACCTTTTGGGGCTTCTAGATGACATATGAGGGTCCTCCAACTTCGTAAGGCCATAACTCTCAAACCATGAGGAGTTATGTGACATTCCACATACCAAAAGAAATGGAATGAAATTTAATATCCATATAGAACACTATTACCTAAAAATATATCAAAACACATACCGTTATCCATCAAACAAACTTGTCCATTACCCAAACCTGGGTTCTCCAACTTCTCATGGCCATAACTCTCTAACCGTGAGGAGTTATGTGACGTTCCACATACCACCGGAAATGGCATGACAAACACTATCCATATAGGATATTTTCATTGAAAAAATCACTTGCATTCATCTAATTATTCCACAAATAAGCATGGGTTATCTAACCATACTTCTAGGATAACTCAATTCGAAAGCATCTTCCCGTGAGGGATTTCACCATAAGGGGACCACTTTCGAGTTCATCCATTTCTACTTATTATCAACCATGAAAATAAAATAATGATTCATCTTTACATCAAACAATATTGGGTTCATTACCCAACCTTTGTGCTATGGGGCTTTCCTCAAGGTTTGACATCAATGGCAACCAACCTTAATCAACAGGATGTGCCTCTAGTGGCTAAGAACTAGTGGGTGTATGGTATCCCTTCCTATATTATTCAAGAGTTAGACTTACATGTAACCCTAATTGTAATGTAAAGGGTACAGGTTGTCCCCACCTTAATGTAAAAGATAAGTAATCTAGTAATTAATAATTATATTGTGAGTTAGTGAGGTCGACCCTATTGTGCCAATAGAGACTTTTGTGGACAAGTTCAGTATAATATAAGAAAAGTTAAATTCTCCATTGAGGAATTGATCTAGGTGGATATCGGTGGCCACCCACCTTTTCCGACTAGCTCAAAACAGTTTTCTGGCAATTTTGGCAATTTACTATTTTTAGCAGGTTTGAACTTTCGGTGCCATTTTGAGGCCCTAAACGATGTTTTTTTGGGTATTTTTCTCTTTCAAAATACCATCTATGATTCTATTTTGTCTTTATCATTGTATTTCTCAGATAGATCTTTACAACGAGCTATCATACACCCAAAATGGAGATCGTATGTAAAAGTTACGACCCTGGGAAGTTGATGCACCAACTTACCCAAACGGGGCCCACATGACTTTTGACGCTTCATCTTCTAGGGTTAGGTCTTTGGATGTCTAGGACTTTTGGCATTCTCACTTATTGTAAAAGGGCCTTCAAAGCATCATTGTAATTATCTTCTTGTGAATGCGAGTAGCCGTCACATCTCTTCTCAGAGATAAGTTGCCACCATTCTAGCGAGTCTTTCACTCTGTATTTTTACAGTCTCTGTACATTTCTTTCATTAATATAAATCGTGTATTACTATATATCTGTGTTTATGGTTGCATCTCTGATACATTTTTGTTATATTATTGAACATCTATGATATCTCTGTTCATTTCTTTATTATATCTCCGATCTCATTTCGTGCCGAAAATAATCCGGATCAGGAATCATATGTTAAGTGTGAGTTTGGAAATTTTAGCAAGTACATCTTCTTGGGAAAAGTGTGCACCTCTCTTGGGCGCTAGTCTTCTAGGGTTTGTGAGCACCCTTTTGTGTGCTAGGTTTTCTTGGTGGTGGAGGTCTTTCTCTTGAAGAATATAACAAAGGATTGACTGGGTTTTCTTCCCTTGTTGGGAAGGGTTTCCTAGGATACTTCTTGCGTACTTGTGCATGGTCTTTCTTCTTGTGATCATGGTTGTTGCAGCAAAATTGTTTATGGTTTAAGTCAAATAAAAAAATAGAATGAACTTCATGCTTAAACCTTGGCTATTGAAAAATAAACATGGTATCAGAGCATAGGTCTTGAATAACCCCTGCACAAGAAATTAAAATATAAGCCGTCCTCCTTCTGCAATTATGTACGGCCTCTAAGGTTTCTGTAGAAATCCGTATGACCCTCACTTGCTTGAAATTTTCAGCACCTTACCCATCAACGTTGGGGTTGAAACTTTGATAAATTTATATGGCCTTCCTTAGCGCACCTCCAAAGACCTTCAAACTCAATTTCCAAGGATTTTGAGTTTTTGGCCCTAGGGTTTCTAGGGTTCCAAAATTTTATGCAGAATCTTGATCTTAGGGTTTCTGCAACTTCCTGAAGAAATGTTTCAGCTCAAAAAGTATTCCTGTGACACTCTCAAAGTTTATTGTTGGCATTCATAATCCCAACAAAACCAAAGGTTACTAATCCAACCTAAACATTAGGTTTACTAAGTCCAGTTGGCGAGAGTCTGTGAAGAAATCCGAGAAAATGAAGAACATAACTTTAGTGGAAGATAGGATTGATGGATCAAGAAACTTCAGCTCCTGGAAGTCATGGATTCAGGTCACCCTTGAAGAAGATGACCTTTTGAAAGCGGTAAAAAATTTTTTACCAGATACAGCTACCGATGAAGAGAAACGAAGAAGATGTCAAGGCAAGAAAAATAATCATCTACTCAGCAAGAGATCATCTCTTACCTCGTATTTCCAACCTGAAGACTTTTTATGAAATGTATGAAGCACTAAAAGATATGTTTGAAAGTGGAAACACCCTCAGTGCTCTTACCTTAAAGGGCCAACTTCAAAGTACCAAGATGAAAAAGGGTGATATAGTTGCTACCTTCTTTATGAAGATATCATAGATCAAAGAACAACTAGGTGCCATTGGAGAAATCATGTCTGACAGAGAACTTGTCTTATATGATTTTAACAATCTTCCAAACCATTGGGAACCTTTTCTTCAAAGCATCAGTGGAAGAGAACACTTACCAACTTTCGATCATATGTGAACAAACTCTACTCAAGAAGAACTTAGAATTATAAATAGAGGAGTTGAAGACATCCCCTATGACAACCATGCTCTTGCACTTCATACAAAGAAATGAGGAAGATTCAAAAAAAAATTCAGACAAACATTTAGATATGAAAATTCTCCATCATCCCCAGGTCATAATCAGAGAAGAGATGGTTCAGAAATTCATTACTTCAGATGTGACAAATATGGGCACTATGCAAGAAATTGTCCAACCAGGAAGAAAGGAAGACAATATGCTTCCACTCTTGACATTGATCCAGACCTGCCCTAAAAGAATGAATATAAGAGAGAGGAGAAGTACTTCCTCTAGAAACAAACATCGAGTTGAGCATGACTACAGATCTAGGTAAATTGGTTGATCATTAATTTTATAGTTGACTGCTTTCTTAATAAGTGAAGGGTATTATCTCCAGTGTGGGAGCTCTCATGACTTGGACCATTATCCCTGGTATGAGAGTCCAAACCTTATTGATTGATTATTATGTTGTTCAAAGAAGACATAAATATCTAGTAAGCAATTAAAAAAAGACTTCCCTCCTTCATACTTCATAGAGAGTTACTTGACTCAAGAGGGAGTCAAAACAAAAGGAAAGAAGAGACAATACCTTCTCCCCCTCCAACAGTTCATAGGGAGACAACCAGTATTCCAGTCGTTTTAGCTACTCCAGTTGATATGCCCAGAGATATTGCAGTAGGGCATGAAAGGCATGTCTAGGGTCGACAAAACTCTATAGGAGGCAAAGGAACATACAAGTCCCTCAAGGGACATCCTGATAAAGAAAAAGATATTTTCTAAGATATCCTTGAGCCATGAGCCACTTAATTGATTCTAAGACTCCCTGTCATGAAGAAGCAATGGGTGAACAAGTATGGAAAGATGTCATAACAAATGAATACCAATATATCTTAAAGAATGATGTATGAGATATTGTTCAGAGACCAGAAGGGAAGTCTGTGATGACTTCCAAGTGGATCTATAATATCAAGAATGCAACCTATGGAAGTGACGAGAAATACAAAGTGAGATCTATGGCCAGAGGATTGTCACAAGCAGAGGGAATGAACTATGATGAGACATATTGATCTAGTAGACCAATACACTTTCATATGTACTACCATACATGAGTTGGAAACTACATCAAATAGATGGATTCTTGATGAGTTTGGGTTTCAACTAAAGTGTTGCTAAAAACAAAACTATATTACTACATTTGTGACAAAATCTTGATTTTGATGACTTATATAGGAATTCGTTTTGTTGGATACAAGAAAGCCTCAAATTCTAATTTCGAGATGAAGGATCCAGGTATGATGCACTACTTCTTGAGACAAGAAGTATGACAAAGGACCTCTAATCATTTTCCTAAGTCAAGAGAAATATACAGTGGAGATATTAAAAAGGTTCAGTATGACAGAATACAAATCCACAGTGATGGATTTGAAGAAAATGAATGATGATAATTCAGATGACATTGATCCACAACTGATTGGATCATTGATGTATCTGGTTAACACTAGACCTAATTCATGCTATGAATTGAATGTGCTTAGTCAATCCATGAGCCAACCGATATAGTCTCATTGGATAGCAGTAAAGCATGTATTGAGATATATACGAGGCACAATTGGATATGGCCTGAGATATGCCTCTAGTGTGAACTTGAGTTTGCAGGGATATGCCAATATAGATTGAGCAGAGAGTAAAGTGGACCAGAAGAGCACATCTAGTTGTTGTTTTACCGTGAAGGTTTCCATGGTTTCCTGTTGCAGCAAGAAACAAATCTCTACAGCCTTGAGTACCATAGAAGTAGAATATATAGAATTGAGTGTGCAAAGCAGTGTGACTTCATAAAATTCTGACATATTTACTTAATCATGTGATGGATCCTATGATTATAGCCAGAGTTGTCTAAATCTCATTGAGAAACTTGTGTTTCATCATAGATCGAAACACGTTGAGATAAAAATATCATTTTCAGAGACATGATGCAAAGGAAAGAAGTACACGTGTTGTACCTTCCTACACATGAGTAGATTGAAGAAATCTTCACCAAATTGGCTTGGTGAAAAATACCTCTCTATTTGAGAGGGAGTGTTGATGACTACAGCTAAGACAAAGTTAGAGTACTTCCGTGCGATACTTGGTCTGATGGAGAATTTCTCCCTAGCTGAGAGGGAGTGTTGATGATTACAGTTGCATGAGACATCCTCCAGGACACAAACTGATTAAGTAGACCTAGAGAGATCCCCTGAGATGGGTGTGTGGTTCCTATATGATACAGAGATGGAATGTAGTGATGGCCTCCTCCTTACAGAGATTTGAGAATAACTCCAGAAGATTCTCTTGTGTAACGCAATGACAAAGGATATATGTTGAGTTAGATGTGCCTATGGCTGAGAACAAGGTGAACATGTGAATTCTCATGAGTTGGGTGCATCATTATGATACAGAAATGAAAATGATTTATTAGCCTCCTCTGAGCAGAAATTTGAGATGATGAAATCCAGGTGACTCTCAGGTGTAATGCAGTGGGAAAGAAGATATGTTGATTTGGACGTGTCTGTGGATGAGCACAGGTGAACATGATCCTAGTGGTTGAGCACTAGTGACTGTGGTTATCCTATGAGACATAGTGATATAGAGATATGGAAATCCATATGGATGTGCCCTTAGTGGCCGAGCACTAGTGGGTGTATGATATCCCTTGCTATATTGTTCAAGAGTCATACTTACCTGTAACCCTAATTGTAATTTAAAGGGTACAAGTCGGCCCCACATTAATGTAAAAGATAATTAATCTGGTTATTATTAGTTATATTGTGATTTAGTGAGGTCATCCAAGTTTTGCCAATAGACACTTATGTTGACAAGTTCATTCTAATATAAGTAAAGTTAAATTCCCCATTGAGGAATCATATCTTAAGTGTGAATTTGGAAATTTCACAAGTACATCTTCTTGGGAAAAGTGCGCACCTCTCTTGGGCATTAGTATGCTAGGGTTTGTGAGCACCCTTTTGTGTGATAGGTTTTCTTTGTGGTGGAGGTCTTTCTCTTGAATAATATAGCAAATGATTGGCTGAGTTTTCTTCCCTTGTTCAGAAGGGTTTCCCAGGATACTTCTTGTGTACTTGTGCATGGTGTTTCTTCTTGTGATTTTGGTTGCTACAACAAAATTGTTTATGGTTTAAGTAAAATGCAAAAATGGAATGAACTCCATGCTTAAACCTTGGCTATTGAAAAATCAACACCTATTTGGTGGTAATGTTCATGCTTGAATATGTCATGAATGAAACGACAACCTCACAAGAATATAAATCCTCATGCATTTTTATAGAGGTAGTACTCCTCTTTAATTTAAGATTTTCTTAGGATTCTAAATATTCAGAATATGGGACTTTGCATAAGTCCATCGTGGTGATACAAGAAATAAAAGATTGCAAGAAAGATAAAAGGAAAAAAATTGTTGTTTTCTTTTTAAAGAAAGTTCCTGAGAAAGGACCGGGAATCACACACTTCACACATTTAAAGAAAACAAGAAAAATTTCCTCGCATCCATCATAGTTTAAAATAAATATTTATGATCACATAAAATAAAAAGAAGATGATCTGCATCCATAAGAAAACTTTAACATAGTGGACACATGCAAAGCTCAAATAAAGATAATGATAGATCAACCTCAAATACTTTATATTCTGAAAATAGGGTTACAAAGCAGAGTCAAGATTGTCCCCAAAGTAGCTCTTTTGAAATTTCTAAAAAATATATAGCATGTTACATATTATTTGAAATTTAAAATGTGTTTGTCTTAAATACTAGGAATGGGGCTCCTGGAAAACCATAAAGAAAATAAATACAATAAATAATCTCTTAGAAGGAAGACGTTGGGCGGTAGAAGAACAACAAGACCTGGTAAGAAGAAAAAAGGAGTTATCAGTCTTCAGTTAAACCTTTCTAGTGAAAGAGGTGGAATAATTGGATGAAGGACTTGATAAAGAAAAAGAAGGATGTGATCAGCATAAACTTACTATGATGGTCTCTCATGTTTTCACTTGCTTTTTGATGTCATTTTATCATTCTCATCAACGGTTACAGGAACCGTCTCAACTATTTCTTGCCCCTCATTGGTCAGTTTATCTATCTCTTTCTTGAACCATTCTTTGATATAAATTTTCATTGGTGCCACATTGATTTCATGCCAGATTTTGATGTTGAAAACCTCGCCCTCCAAGACCCTCGTATCAATGGAAATGCCATGTAATGCTTCTTCAATGTCCCGATTTTTCATGGAGTAGTCCACTAGCCAATTATATATGTCATTCTCATCATATTCAAGAATATCATAGAACTTTTCAAATGACAACCCTTTAAAAATCCCAACTTGTTCGTCAACTTGTTCGTCAACTTGTTGTTTTGTAATGAACAACGAGTTGAGGATTAATTTGGGGTCTTGAACTTCATTAGTGCTTTCATCTAGGTCCACCTCTGTGATCCTTTTGAATAGTTCTTCCCTCCTTGATATGGCTTGGCTGCATGCTTGAACAATATTATTCAAGTTTTTTATCTTTTCTTTCCAGCATGCGTTCAACTGCTTTATCCATTTTGGAGAGGGTAGATCCTCCTCTCTTTTCCTTAATTATATCATATTGGAAACTTTGACTAAAAATGGTACCATGACATCAAGGTAAAAACCTTCTTCATTCTTTAGGTTGGCCTACAAATACTCATGGAAGGCATGCACCCTCGAGCCAAAAGAAACCATGTTCTTCGAAATCTCCCAATCCTCTATTATCAATGCCATTTGTTTCTTAAGGTTTTTCTCCACATAGATTTTGACTGATATAAATAGGCTTGAGGATCCTTTTAATTTAGCAGTGGGTGTGGTGGATACAAAAAAATTCAAAGGATTGTCAAGAAGTGGAAGAGGCATTAAGATGTCCTCCAGTTCCTTGATCCTTTGTTTCAATTTTATGTTTTCCACTTCAAGGCCACCAATGGAGTCGTCCAAAGCATGCTCGATTTCTTTATGAACTTTAGAAATATGGGAAGGCTGCATAATTCTTAGGTCAACCTCTGGATGATATTTCCCTTAATTATTCTCAACATCACTTATTTCGATAATCAATTTCTTAGATTTGTTGTCAAAGAGAGTGCTTTGGAACGCAAATGAATCTTCTTCCTCAAAAGTCTCATTCTCAATAATTTCCAATGATGGATTTTGGTGGGTCATGCTTCTCAACTAATTAATGTTTGGAAACATTTTCTCTATGTCTTCTTCGAGTTCCATATCTTCGAGGGAGAAGCTATTGATATCACTCTTTATGTGATGGTCTTTTTCCTCTTACATTGTGTTTTTCCTCTTTTTCCTCAGAGGAATTTTATGCAAGCTTGTTTTTACTCTTTTTCCTCAGAGGAATTTTATGCAAGCTTTCAATTTTCCCAGAGGGGGATTCTTTTCTCCTACTCTTCCTTAACTATTGTTGATCACTTTTCTATATGGGTGGGCCACTAGAGGACTGCTCCGAGATGTTTTAGGCTTAGGAGTAATAGTTGGGGATTGGGCACTCTTCTCGTTGGGACCCTTTCCTTTCTGTTTGTAAAATTCATTGGTACTGAGTATCGTTTCCAAGTCACCAACATTGTGAGTGGGAGCGCCTAAGTTATTATCTTATTCTTCTCCTAGAATAGTATGGATAAATGAATTGTTGAATCCCAATGATAGAATATGTTCCACAAAAAAATTGTTAGGTTCAAACACTTTTATCTTTTTAGCATACTTGAGATTGAGATTGTGGAAGTGGTTTGCAAATTCATAGATTTTGTTCATATTTCTGAATACAAAGTCCTCGATTTTCCAATGAAAGGGTATGAAATTTTTTTTCGTTTCTCATGAAAAAAGTGCAGCCATAAATTATATTTTCTTGTGACTTATGTAATAAACATTCTATCAGATATATGGCATGGAAGAAAGGAGGGATTTTCCTTAGAACCGAAAATCTTGATAACATTGTAATTCTCCATTTGCTCCAACGTGCCCTTTTTATCCAGGAATTTACTTACCTAGTTGGATATTCTTGGGGTATATTTTCCAAAAAAAAATAATTTAAAAACCGAGAGAAAATCATTGAAAACTTCATAGAAATGCAAAGAAGATTTGTGTCTCCATAATGCTTGGTACCAAAAGGTAACTAGGTCAAATTCATAATTCAACTTCTTACAGATAGACGATTTATCAAATTGACAACAATATGCTATCACAAACACCAAATAAGAAGCCATAAATAATTTCTTATCATTTTTATACTCTGACAATTGGGAAGAGATTTCAATGGAAATTAGTTTTCCTCAATTGAAAATGGATTTCTCCTTGACTGTAAAATATAAGATATAAAGAATCATACAGGAAATGATGGCAGTATTTTCTTGGCCTGTCACTCTGGTGAATAGCCAAGCAATTTCCCGAAATGGGATTTTGAATGAGTTGACCTGCAACCTGGTAATATCTTCAAGGATGGCTGTGGGATTCTCCAAAAACTCAGGCAAGAGGTCTAGACCGTTGTCATGTTTTTTCAGGAAATCCCTGTAATCCTTTCCTTTGAAAGTAAGTGTTGGCTTGGGGAGCTTCAACATTTTACGGAATACTTGAGGTGAAAGAGAGATGGGAGAATGGCCTTGAAGATGAATAATTTGTTGACTCGGTATATATTTACCAAGGAACCAGGCGACCAGTTCCTTACAGTCAAAAACCTCAAGAACACAGCCTGCACGAGAAATTATGGATGTCCATATCACTTCCTTCTGAGAAGAAGGGGATGAATAGTAAGAATATGCTCTAGACCACTGAAAGTTATAGTACTCACGTCCAAAAATATTCAAAGTATCTCCGCAGAACTGTTGTCAAGTTGTTTCTTCCATAAGTTGACGAGAGCGTTCTTTTAATCCAAATAATATTTGAAATGAGCACTTGAGAGAGATAATATAATATTTTGCAAATCGTTCTTTAATGTGATGTAATGAGAAATATCCTCGAGCCCTTCACTTATTAATGAAGATATTTACGGAACCAACATGATGAGTTATGATAATTAAACCATACTAAATTCATAATGAGAAAATTGTGAAGGTGGCGAGGATGAACAAGAGCAATTAGGATTTGGGAACTTTTGTGAACCTGCCAACCTATGGACCCGTGAACCCGCGGTTGTGAATGATAGAAAATTGGATAAGTATTGGGAGCGATCAGTCGAACTTGGATACAAGATAAATGAAAATCTTACGAGCACGGTACAGACGAAAGTCCAATGGTCATAATATAGATCATGGATCTTTGGGTGCAAAATGGATATCGCGAAACTTGGAATGTGGTAGCTTGAACCCACGACTGTAAAAATGGTTAAGTATAGAAAAATACGACATTCAATCAGACTCGTGATATGGGAGTATGGATGGAGATGAGCATCCGACATACGCACCCACTGATTTTGAAAACCGACTAAGTATAGTAACTAGAAAGGGATAATAGAAGGTAGAAAACAAAAGGGGAATTCGGGTAAGTATAGAAGTGGGAAAACAAATGGACAAAATAAGTTGGGAAAATAGGAAAGGGGAGGGCAATTTCAGAATCAGAAATTGATCTCAACAACTGGCTCCAACTATGGGATGATAACCCCCTATGGGTTGTCAAGAATCCATAACCTTTCATGACCAGTTGCTTCCATCCATTGGGATATTGAGTTAAAGTAAGAATATACAAACTGAAAAATAAAATTATGTACAATGGGAATGAGAAAGTCTTAGGTGAAAAAACCTTTCAAATGTTTCCTGTTGATGGGCAGCATTAGTATTTTACCCTTCATGTCTTGAAGCATATATGAGTTAAAACCCATGATCTTTTCAACAACATATGGTCCAATCCAGAGTGCTTCAAACTTTGTATGCATCAATAGTTTCTCCTTGGCTTTGCTCCACAGTAACACCAATTCTCCCTTTTGGAAATTATTTACAGTTATGCTCTGATCAAAATATATTTTGACACTCTATTTCCTATGATAAGTTTGATTCGAGTCTTTTCTTCATTCTTCTTCCAATTTTAACAATTGGTTGATCCTCCTTTGGATAGGTGAAATCTCTTATGTATCTTCGATATTAACCACAAAAGTCAATTCATCGAGTTTGAGGCTAATTGCCATTTTTTCTTCTTTCCCATAAACCAATGTATATGGGGACATCCCAGTGTTGTCCTTTGGATTCATTCTACTTTCCCACAACGCATCAGTCAACTTCAGATGCCAATTTGTTTGGTTCTTTTCAATGGTTTTCTTCAGTATATGAGCAAGTGTTTTATTTGTGGATTCAGCAAGGCAAGTACCTTGTGGATAATAATTCGACAATTGACTAATGATAATTCAATATTCTCCACAAAACTCTGTAAACTTTGACCCGATGAAAATTGAACCATTATCTATGATAACTTTAATTGGGACACCAAATATCGATAGAATATTATCTTTTAGGAACTTAATTAGCTCTTTAGAATCAACTTTCTTTAATGCCACTTCTTCAGGCCATTTCGTGAAATAATTTGTAGTAGTGAGAATGTACATATGTCCCTTGCTAGACTTCAAATTAATTTTCCTAACAACATCAAGCCCCCATTGGGAGAATGGTTGTTCTATAATTATGTGTTGTAAAGGCATAGTGGATCTCTTCATTTTTCCTTAAAACTGCTGGCATGATACACACTTCCTTATTGTGGCATATGAGTCTCTGAAAATTGATGGCCAATAGAACCCAACTCTTATTATCTTGTGGGTGGTGGAAGTAGGTGTAAAGTGTCCACCGCGTATTCCTTCATGGAATTATCTCATTAGTTCTTGGGCTTGGTTTTAGTTGACACATCTTAGTATTATACCATCATAATTTATCCCGAACAATATATCAGCAATCAACATATATTTATTTGCCTTCATCTTCAATGTTCTTCACTCCTTGGGGTTCATGGTGACAGGAAATTGTTTGGACCTCAATTCGAATAGAATATCTTCATACCATTCTGAATCATCCAATGGTTCTCCTACTAAAATTGAAATCTTTCCATCCACGAAATCATTTTTCGCGATGAGATTGCATAAAACTTGTCTTTTGATAGCCTTTAAAGGTTTAATATCAATATCATATTTTTGTATTTTTTCCAGCCAGTTAGCCCATTTTCCTTCTCTCAATTGTTGATTCAAGATCATCTTTATTGGTGATGAGCAAACATAAGCAATAATGTTGGAGCTTAATATGTACGTTTGAAAGTGCACCGCCGCTTTTATAAGAGCCAAGCCTTGTTTTTCCAATTTTGAGTATCTCAATTCATAGTCATGTAGGGTTTTTCTCATGAAGCTGATTGGGAGTTCTTCACCTTTGGTATTCTTCTAAGTAAGAACAAATGCAACAATTGTCTATGTTGGATTACTGAGAGGGGGGGGTGAATTAGTAATAGAGAAATTTAATCCTTTTTCACCACAAAATTCAAGTGTTATACCAATGTAGCATTATCGGCCAATAATTGCAAAGTAAATAAAAAATGAACAAATGAGAAATCATACACATACATAGTACACCAGTGTTTTTACGTGGAAACCCAAAGCAGGAGAAAACCACGAAATGCTTTTTCTTATATGTCTTGAAGAATTACATTCATTGGAAGAACCAACTTCCTTTGTTTTCCAGCTGCAACTGGAAGGAAACTCCAACCCCCTAGTTTCTCAGGCTACAACCTTAGGGAAGATCCAACTCCCCAATTCTCTAGCTACAACCAGAAGGAGGCCACAACCCCCTATGTTCTTCGGCTACAACCATATGGTTGCTACAACCACATGTCCTTGCCCCATCCAACCGCCTTGATGTAGAAGTAGAATGATGAAACCACTATCACACTATCACTGTGAGATATACCACTATAACAACCTATACCAATCGACATGTAATCAACCTGTACCATAAACAAGTGCATCAACCATGCATCAACCTGTACCAAACAACCTGTAATCAACATGTACCATAAACAAGTGCATCAACCATGCACCAACCTGTACCTCAACTTGTATCATCAACGAGTGCATCAACCATGCACCAAATATGTACCAATCATGCATCAAATACACATAAAATATGACTCATCAATATGTACCAACATCATCAACTATAAACCTCATGTATGTTCCAACTCATAAACTACTTGTCTCGACCATGTACCCAACATGTACCTCAACCAAAATCCCTCATCAATTGCATCATCCAAATCTGATTTGTAACTCTGCAATAGACCCGTTTTATATGATCACATACCTGCAAACCTTCCTTAACTTTAACAGCAAGAGACTAGAATTTTCATCAAACTTTACTTTAGTCTCACATGACTAATTTTGGATTAGTCAAAAACCCTAACTTGTAATAATAATAACTATGTACCTGTAATGAATAAATATCTAAAAATCGTACACAATGTTCTTCAGTGTCTTTTATGTAATTCCTCCATATTTCACTACTTGTAACCTCTCATAAAAGGAGTTATAGCAAAACGGCATACTTCTTTGAATTATGGCTTATTCTAGAGAGTGAACGTGTAGAGCATGCCCCGCATGGAATATTTGTTGTATGGGTCTGAAAATTGTACACATATTACTACAGACTATACTCTAACCAATGCATTTGGAATTGCTGAATTTGGATATGTTATGAAGAATTTATGACGTTTTTACCCGAAACACATGTTTTAGACTAGTTTCAGGACTAGCCACAAACCCTATTTTCCACATCATGTAAATCCAAAAATACAACGAACCACAAGCTGAAATTTGTATCATAACTACTTGGATATGTTTCCTCAATTGTATATAAATTTCACAGTTTGAATTATTCTAGAAAAAATGTTATTTCGAAAATGGTGAGATGACCTCTAAAAAACATACCTTAGAAAGTATCATCTAAAGAATTTATCCTCTCTTGAATTTTGGCCTTCTTCGGGAAAATTCACATATATTTTTCCAAAAAAAGCTAAACCAAGTTCCAAATTTCAGTTCCTCCCAAGTATGGTCACCAACAATGTTGACGCTTGAATCCATCATGACCGAAATGGAAACCTCACGAGGATATAAATCCTCTTGTGGTTTTATAGAGGTGGTACTCCTCTTTAATTTAATATTTTCTTAGGATTCTAAATATTCATAATATGGGACTTTGCACAAGTCTGTCATGGTGATCAAAGAAATAAAAGATTGCAAAAAATATAAAAGGAAAATGTTTTTTTGTTTTTCCACGATGATTCATCGCTATATTGACGAATGTTCGTGGCAAAACACAAATGAAAATATTTTGTTGCCATGACAATGCTATATTTTCCATGATGATCCATCGTTATATAGATGAGGACTGTAGGTTAAAAAAAACAAATTGCATACCGCCATGAAATTACTCATGGCATTGGAGAGATTCAAATAAATTGGTGACATTCTACATGCTAGCCACATGGAGGAGGTTGTATGATTCGAGAACACCTTACTTTGGATAAGGATAATTTGGCATTAAAGAGGATTTAATTGATCCCTTTACATCATGAGGTGGCATGTATGCTTGCATGGAAGCATGGAGTTGACTTTGGGATGCATGTATCATGGCAACGTTCATGTAGAGGAAAAGGAGCCAATGGAGTACATGGCTTAGGAGGTACATTGGCATCCTTGGAGGCTTGGAGAGGATCATTGAATTCCTTGGAAAATTGGAGGAGGACCATTGTTCACATCTCATTGAGTACCCTTACATTGGATCCTTTCTTTTATATTACATCACCTTGGAGCTTGACATGTGTACCTTTGGAGTGTAGCACTCAGAGCCTACTTGTGGATTTGTAGGTTGATTTTAATGGTTTAGGCCCGCATATATTTTCTTTCCTATAATACCTCTCATAAATATTCATATATATATATATATATATAGATATAGATATAGGAAGGAGAGAGTGATTTCATATCATCATCATTGTACTCTTCTCTATGTACTTGTCTTCTTAGAGTGAGAGACTAGGGTTGATGAGGAAACCCGAGAATTTATTATACCAGACCAACAATAGTGTTACCCCTATAAGATCATTTTTTCCTTTTATAACCATTGCATCAACAATCTAGAACTAAAAGCATCAAGCACAATGCATATAATCTAGAAACCAGAATAGGTAAGGGACTATCAAAGGACCAGAATGAACATGCAATCAAATCATCCATCTAGAAAAACCAAAATTTTACAAATTAATTACTTAAATACAAAAATACTTGTAACATGTATCTTTTAGATGTCCAAGGTCGATCCAGTTGTTCCCTAGCTCACACTAGCAGTCTCCAACCAGATTCCATGAACACATATTCAATAATAGAGGGGGGAAATTCCCCAAGGTCATTTTCCCACCCAACCAATGCAATCAGCCTCATAGGTGTGTCTCCCCTATCAGGGCTCAATTTCAATGTGAATTGGAACCACAAACTCATAATTTTCTCAAGAATCCCACCCAACTACTTATGAATAAGTCAATGAGCTTATAATTAGTTCAAGATAGGTGTGGGGGAGAGGCTCTTAGACTTGTAAAACCTCCATATCCCATGCAATTAATTCATGAAATGGTCTTGCTACCACCTTCAACTAGTGATTGCAACCATGACAAAAAAGGAAGCACCCTCAAGAAAATACCTTACTACCACATTGAACTGGTGATCACAACCATGAAAAAAATGGTGTCTTTGGAATTTGAGCCCAAGAAAACAGTACAAGGACCCAAGAACAATAAGCTTTAACAACCTTTCAAGTTGCAGACACACTACCAACCTATTAATCCACACAAGTTGAATGGTCCAAATACATATTTTTCCCAATTTATCATCGGCATAACACCATTGTATTCCCTCGATACTAAATTCGCCATAACCACCTTTTCCATGAACTATCCAACCCCAACAATGGGTAGCCACTTCTTTTGTAATTCATCTCAATGTAGAATCTTCTCAATAATGTCTATTTCCCTCCCCCTTACTCATGAAAGGATGAATTTGGTACTCAGTGTGAATTTACAAGTGTCCAAAGCAAGGTAAAAGTGAAATGCAGCCATTTCCATTTGTACCCATTTTCCCAAGTTAGCTTTGGAGGTAATGTTCTCTAGTCTTTTCCCATTTCCCAAGCTTCCTAGGCACTAGAATTAGATACCATCCTCATTGAGACAATATCTCTTCCCCGTTTTCCACCGAGATATCAACTTGTAATGGGTTAGTCCATACAAGGTACCAATGTATACATGAAATGTCATCATCTTAATCAATCACATGAGGTATCTCGTTAACCAAGCATAGATAATAAACCACATTAAATGGAAAAGGTACCCAATAAATATGTACATCATGTCAAGTAATCCAACATGTGCATACATCCTAACCATATCATATGAAAGGTTCACAATCAATCGTAGTAAAGCATGTGATCAATCATAGAAAGGTATCCAATCAATCATTGCAAGGATAGCAATAAACATAATAATATATCCAATCATATTGACATATCCAATCATAACACTTAATCATAAAAAGATTTACAATCATACCAATAAAATGAGCAAGGTATCCAATCATAGAAATAATAATAACAAGGTATGCAATCATATCTGTAATCATGATCATTGAAAGGTATCTACCACATA
>JASDQU010108926.1:175066-197916 GCA_032191745.1 Picea mariana
ATCTATATGCATTGCTTTACTTCACAGGTTTAAAACTTACAATAAATATCATCAAGAAATTTTTAGAAGACAATAAGAAAGCATGGGACTCAAAGCTAAAATTTACCTTATGGGCTGATAGAGTTACAACAAAGAGGTCACTTGGTGTTTCCCCTTTTCAGCTTGTATATGGGGTTGAGGATATCTTTCCTACTCATGTTTCCTTGACTATGGAAAAATTCATCCATGACTACTAAGGAGAACCCGATGATATGGCAGGATGATACAACAGTTGGTAGAAGTACAACAGACTAGGGAGCAGCTACTTGGTAAAGCATGGGACCATCAGTAGAAGATCAAGGAAGCCTTTGACAAGAAGGTATGAAAAGAAAATTTTCAGCTAGGAGATCTAGTGCTCAAGTGGGATGAACCTAAGCAAGACAAAGAAAAACATGGTATATTTGAAGCCTTGTGGATTGGTCCCTTCAATATTTCTGAGGTATTTTCCAATAACACTTATAAATTGTAGAACTTAGAGGATTCTGAAGTTTTTGGTGGCCCTGTCAATGGCCACTTTCTCAAAAAATATTATGGTTAAGCCATGATTGGATTTCCATTCATTGTAAATATCACTTTTTATTTTTATTTATGTTTGAATAAGTGACCCCATAGCCCTAGGATAAGACACTGAAGCTACTTGTTCTTGGCAGCTCACAAGGAGCATGCCATCCCCTATGGACCCAATGTCATCACATGAAGTTGTCATGGGTCATATGTAGTTGTTGTTAAGACGTACGTCTACACATATGCCATGTATCTCTCTTTTCCGCATACCTTCCTATAATTTTTTCCTCTTCTGGTTGATAAAGTTGGTTTCCCTTTTGTTCAATGACCTATTTTTCCTTATTGTCTTGCCTGACTGATTCTTTACACAAAGTTTTTATTTCTTTCTTGAAGGATAAATGCATATTGTGATTTGGTTCAAATTATGGTTCATCTTGTTTGACTTTAATTGAGCTTACAACAAGTCTATCAAGTATGTTGTATGCACAGGGAAAAAACCATGAGAAAAATGCAGCATTCAGAGCAGTCCATTTGGGGCTTGAAATACAAGCAAACAGACAGGTTCAATTTTCCATGGTGGAGATCCCATGTACAATTCAGATTAACGACTCTCGTGCATTCATATTTTCAAACTCGTGCAAGGATTAACGACCAGGCAGAATCCTTGAAGTTCCGAAGTGACGAGAGACTACCACCTCAACCCGGAGAAAGTTATTTCGGGATATTTCTATGCTCTACAACCCAAAGTCCTGAAGATTTGAAGTCCTGAAATGATGTTAGGATGCCACGTCACTTTGGGCCCTACCACTCCACAGGTGTTTTTCAACTCAGCACATGGCACTTATCCACCGAGGATGCATGGAATTCATTTCAGGCTACCACGTCGGATCTGGGATATTGTCCTCCAGGAGGTATTCCTGCTCAGCATTCAAAGCTCCCAAACACCAATTTGGTGCCATCTCTAAACATGGTTAAAAGGATTCTGGAGTTGGCAAACAAATTAAATTGAGCAGTGTGTGGCAACAAAAGTAGGGAATTCATTGATCGCAGATTGTGACAAGATCGATGACCACACTTCATTGTGGGGACAGAACATGCTCGAACATTAAAATTCTAGAGAGGTCCCGCAATCGAAACCATGGTATAGCTAGAGAGGTACGTGGAATTTGGTGGTGGATTGCGGGAGTCGGAGCAGTGTGGATCCAAACCGCCCTTGACAACTTCTATAATCATGTTCTTATATAAGGTCCAATCTGAGAGAAGTGCATGGAAAAAAAACAAGGAGTTAATACAAATCATCAAAGGAAGGTCACCAGGAGAAGCAAAACATTAACATACTGCGACCAGTCTATCACTAGAAGAAAGAGTGAGGAAACTGTGGAGAGGGTTCATTATGTCAAAATGACTCAAATCTCTCCTTGCTAAAATAATAAGCCGCATTCTGATCCCAAGGAAAAATCAGTTAATGAAAGAAGGACTGGTGGTTGAACAATGGACTACCCCCTTAAATGGAAGCATGGAGGGTTTGGCCGAGGAGACAGAAAATTGTCAGCCCGAAGTACCATAGAGGGCAGTTTTTCCTGCAGGACCAGACTGACCCAAGTTTCCTTTTGGCAGAAGGAACAAGACAGGTGGAGAACCTTTCGGAAGGGGAGAAAATGTGTGCAAAAATAATACACATGAGGACAGACAAGATAATACACATGGCACTAGAGAAGAGGCACCCAAGAAACAAGACATGTCATTCATTTTTGTTAGAGTGGTTGCCAATAAGATCCTTGATTTTAATAGTTTGTTAGATCTATTGGTACAAACATTAGACTTGTAAATTTTTGTGGAGAATCCTAGGATAGGAAGGCCAGCTTGAATTCCTAGTTGTTGTCTATTGTTTTTATTATAAATACATTAGATGAATGATATGAGATGGTCATACGATTGAGCAGATCTCCCTTTTTGTAATATTTTGACTAAATAGATATGTTCTCTGGTTATGTATAAAACTTGAGACATTTTCAATAATAGAAGTTAGTTTCCTTTCATCATCTTGTTTCCTCTTATTCCGAAATTCTCATGATTGGATGATACATATGCGATGTTGTGGTTGTGTTATATTGGAGGTTTGATTATAATGTTGCTAGGAATGTTTTTTCAGTGTTTTAAACTATAAGTTCAAGAATTTCTTGTGAGTGAGTTTTTCTTCTCCTAGTTGCTTGAAGGCCTCATGCTTATAGAAGACATATCCACCTTCCTCCCTAAGTCTTCCTTCTATTCACTTTTATCCTTAAACCACTGACTGAAGTTAATCAAAACCTCATTTTCTTATGCATGCTAGCCCAGATTTATGTTTTAAAACATTCTTATGTTGAGTTTTGTCCATTTGACCTTTAATCATTAATTTACATTCACAAACCTTTTGATGGGTATTGGGCTTATCCTCTTGCAATCTAAGGGTGATTCTCAGTTATAACAATGTCCACCGCATATTCCTTCATGGAATTCTCTCATTAGTTCTTGGGCTTGGTTTTCATCGATGCATCTTAGTAGTATACCATCATAATTTCTCCTGAACAATATATCAGCAATCAACACATATTGATTTTAATTCATCTTTAATGTTCCTCGCTCCTTGGGGTTCATGGTGACAGGAAATTGTCTAGACCTCAAGTAGAATACACTATCTCTGTACCATTCTAAATCAGCCAATGGTTCTCCTATTAAAATTGAAATCATTCCATCCACAGAATCATTGTTCATGATGAGCTTGCATAAACCTTGTCCTTTGACAACCTTTAAAGGTTTAATCTCAATATCATATTCTTGTATTTTTTCCAGCCAGTTAGCCCATTTTCCTTTTCTCAATTGTTGATTCAGGATCATCTTTATTGGCGATGAGGGAACATAAGTTATAACATGGGAGTTTAATATGTACGCCCGAAATTCCACCACCACTTTTACAAGAGCCAAAACTTGTTTTTCCAGTTATGAGTAACTCAATTCATAGTCATTTAGGGTTTTTCTCATGAAGTTGATTGAGAGTTCTTCACCTTTGGTATTCTACTGAGTAAGAACAGATGCAGAAATATTCTCTGTAGCAAATGAATATATGATGAAATCCCTTTGAAAATCTGGACTAATGAGGACTGGAGCCGTGGTGATTTCTCCTTTTATATTATTGAAGGCTTCCTAATTATCTGTTGTCCATTCAAACTCATGCTCCTTTTTCAGCAATAAATTGATCGGCTTTACAATACTAGCATAGTCAGGAACGAAGCTTCGCACAAAATTGATTTTATCGAAAAATGATTGAATTCCTTTCTTCGATGTCGAGGGGTTGAGATCATTTGTTGCTTTAACTCTTCCCATATCTATATAAATCCCTTCCTTTCACACAATATGACCAAATATCTTGCCTTGAGTTATAACGAATAAGAATTTCTTTGGATTTGGAGAGACACCATATAATCTACATCTTTCAAAACCTTTTCTCAAATGATGGATATGATGACTCCTTATTTTTTAATGCACTGTCAAGTCATATTGATAGTCTTCCATAAAGTTTCCTATCAACCCACTAAATGCATGATCCATGGCCCTCTGGAATGTGGCTCCAACATTTTTCAAACCAAAGGGAATTCTAGAATATGCATATGTCTCCCAAGTTGTTATGAATGTCGTATTTGCTATGTCTTCCTCAACCACCAAGACTTGGTTATATCCAGAAAAACCATCCAACATGGACATGTAGGTTGATCCAGTGACTTGTTGGAGAAGAAACTCCATATTAGGTAGAGGAAAGTTGTCCTTTATGCTTTCTTTGTTGAGATATCTAAAGTTGACACACATCCAGATTTCCCCGGTCTTTTTTCTTACAACCATAAGATTTGAAATCTAGTCAGAATGTCTAATAGGATAAATTATTCTGGCCTTCTTTAATTTCTCCAATTCAATATTTACTAGAGGTTTCAGTTTGGGATTCATCATCCTTATTTTTTTCTTTACAGGCTTTTCTTCTTCCCTCAAAGAAATGATGTGTTGAAATATTGTTTTATCGTAACCCTTCAAATCATCATACATCCATACAAACACATCAATTTATTCTTTAAACAATTCAACATATTGATCAACTTCTTCAATGGTGCAATCAATTCCCAAGTTGACATATTTTGCGGAACTGTCAGTTCCAATATTGACTTCTCTTGTCTCGTTCCCTTTTCGAATTGAAAATTCTTCAAGGAGATTCTTAGCATGATCATCTTTTGTGAAAAGAGACTCAGATTGTATACAATCTTTAGGGACAACAGACATACAATCGTCTTCATCGTCATCGTCATCGTTCAAAAAAAATATTTCCAGTTGTTCATCATTCTCAAACACCTGTAAATATTCAATATTATCGGGCACATAAGATTGGAATGCTCTTTCTACTTGAAAAGACATTTTTCTTCAGATATCGTCTCAGTTTGACAATGAGTCCACCAAGGCCAATGAATCTGACTTATAATTCTTTTCCCTTGGAGTGAAATAAATGTTGGAGGAAATAAAATATTCCATCAATTTGTTAACTCTTTTGAAGTATAACTTGAGTCTTTTCTTCTTGATTTTATAATTATGGGTGATTTGATTAATCACCAACTCGGAGTCACCAGTCACAATTAGATGTTCTATTTTCATTTCTTGTGCAAGGATTGTCCCTTGAATCAAGGCTTCATATTTCGCCTCATTATTAGTGCATGAGAACTATGTTGTATTTTCAATGAGCTATGTCTCATGGATTTCCTTTAAATTTTATGTTTAGTTTTACTAGAACCATAACTACTGCAAAAAACAAAGATCACAAGAATAATAACCATGCACAAGAACACAAGAAGTATCATGGGAAACCCTTCTCAACAAGGGAAGAAAACCCATCCAATCCTTTGTTATATTCCTCAAGAGAAAGACCTCCCACACCATCACCAAACCTAGCACACAAGAGGGTGTTTTAATTCTCATAATTTCAAACCAAAACTTCTGAAATCATGAGATGACACAATGATAAGTGTGTTTCATCAATGGGGATTCACCTTTATTTATATAATACTTGTCACATCAAATGATGTGTCTATTGGCACAATAGGGCCGACCTCAATAACTCAAAGTATAATTAATAATTACCATATTAATTATCTTTTACATTAATTATCTTTTACATTAAGGTGTGCCCGACCTGTACCCTTTACATAACAAATAGGTTTACAAGTAAGTCTTATTCTTGAACAATATAGCAAGGGATCTCATACACCCACTAGTGCTCATCCCCTAGGGGCACATCCATCTGTGCTTAGCCATAGGGATGTCTCTCTATCTCATTGTGTCTCACAGGAGAACCACACTTGCTAGTTCTTATCCATTAGAATCATGTTCACTTGTGCTCATCCATAGGCACATCCAACTCAATAGATATTCTTTCTCACTGTGTTACACAGGAGGGTCGTCTGGATTTCATCATCTCAACTCTTTCCTGATACGAGGCTAATACATTGTTTCATTTTTTTCTCAGAATGATACACCCAACTTGTGGTATTTCACACGCTCACTTGTGCTCAGCCACAGGCATGTGTAACTCAATAGATATTATTCCTCATTGTGTTACACAGGAGAATCATATGGAGTTCATATCAACTCTTTGTAGGGAGGAGGCTATCACAATGTTCCAGTTCTGTCTCAAATAGGAACCACACACCCAAATCAAGGGCTCTATCTTAGGTCTGTGTCCTCGAAGATGTCTCACGCAGTTGTAATCATAAACACTCCCTCTAATCTAGGGAGGCATTCTCCACTAGGCCAAGTCTCTCATGGAAGTACTTGAACTTCATCCTGGCTATAATCATCAACACTCCCTCTTAGCTGGGGAGGTAAACTTCACCAAGCTAGTTTGTCACATACGTACTCGAACTTCATATTGGCAAGCGGTTTGATGAAGATATCTGCAATATTATCATGTGTAGGAAGCTACTACATGTGTATTTCTTTCCTCTATAACATGTCTATGATATAATGATATTTTATCTCAATTTCTTTCAATCTATCATGAAACACACGGTTCTCAGAGAGATTCACACAGATCTAGATATCACAAGATAATAGAATCCATCTCATGATCAAATAAATATGTCAGAAGCCACACTGCTTCGCAGACTGCCACACTCAATGCTATATACTCTGCTTTTGCGGTACTCAAGGCCACAAAGCTTTTGTTTCCTGTTGCACCAGGAAACCAAGGTCAACTCCAAGGTAAAACAATAATCGGATGTGCTCTTCCAGTCCATTGTACTCTTTGCTCAATCTATATCATCATATCCCTGCAAAATCAAGTTCACACTAGAGGCATATCTCATGCCATATACAACTGTGCCTCGTATATATCTCAATACATGTTTTATTGTTATCCAGTGAGTTTGTCTCCACTAACTCATGGATTGACTAAGCACATTTGATGCATAGCATATATCAGGTCTGGTGTTAACTAGGTACATTAATGATCCAATCAGCTGTCGGTACACATGTGGATCAATCTCATCTAAATCATCATTTATTTTTCGTCAAATCCATCACCATCGGTGTAGACATGGATTTTCATTATGTCATACTAAACTTATTTAATATCCCCACTATATATTTTCCTTGACTTAGGAAGGGGTCTCATTTGTTCTTTGTCATGCTTTTTGTCCCAAGAAGTAGTGCATCATATCCAGATCCTTCATCTTGAAATTAGAAGTCAAAGCTTGCTTGTAACAACACAACTTCTTGAATAAGTCATAAAATTAGGCTCTCGTCACCAAGAATGCAATATTATAGTTTTGGATCAACAACACTCTTGTGGAAACCCAAACTTCATCAAGAATCCATCTATCTGATGTAGTTTCCAACTCATGGATGGTAGTACATATGGAAGTGCATCGGGCTACTGGATCAATATGTCTCATCATAGTTCACCCCCTTTTCTTGTAAAAATCCTCTAACTACAAATCTCGTTTTGTATTTCTCGATACTTCCATCAACTGCATATATTTCTGCCTCTTGCAGAGTTTTCCAAGCCTAGAGAGGCCTTTTATGGCATATTGTAAGGTCCCTGGGAATATCAACTGGATCAACTGTATCAATGGCTATCTCCCTCTGGACCATTGAAGAGGAAGAAGGTATTGTCTCTCTTTCTCAATTAGTTTGACTCCTTCTGAGTCAAGTGACTCCATCTGAAGTTTGAAGGATAAGCATATTCCTTTCTTGTTAACCTTCCTAGAACAAGAAAACAAGCGAAAGGAAACAAGACAAGAATATCTCCTAGTGGAGATTCGTGAGTACATCTCTAAAATCAAAACATTTTAAGGATTGTTGTCACAGATACAACACCTACTTGTAATGTAGAAACCTTAGAAATGTAGGTTATATGCATGATAATTAAAATGATCAAGCCTAGAGTCTTCACCTATAGTGTGTTTTTTCCTTTGAATGCAATGATATCCCTTTGAATCCATGATTGCCTCAAGGGTTCCTTCCTCCTGCAAGTACCCTTATGAAAATGATGCAAATAAAGTATACAAGTGCATACCTGAGAGTTTACACCAATGGAGATTATGCTTGTTTGCCAATGTCATGGTGAGCAATGACATTCACCACTTGTTTGTCATAGACTAGAAGACAAATTATGTTGATGTAGTTGGGAAGGCGTTGTTTCTTTGGTCATGTAGAAACTTTCTTCATGCTTAGGATAAATCTCAGACTTGGTCCTTCTATACCTCAGAGACCCTTCAAATTTGGGCCTGGAACTCATCCTGGCTTCTATCAACAATAATATTTTTGTAGTGTTATCTGTCAAGTAACTATTCAATTTCATCAAAAATAATCATAGTCATTTCTACAACTTTTGATAACCCTGCTCCTGGTAAAGTAGTCTCCAAGATCTTTCGCTGAAAATTGTTTTCAAGCATAACATAAACCTCTTACATGGCCCTTGTTGTTGGACAGTGCATCTTAGGGTGAACACCTACTGCAACCTCTTGTTACAGACAACACTGCCACATATTTTCTTGACACCCTACCAATAGATTTACTTCGCTATTCTGCAAATATTCCTTAGATATAATTATTGATTGTTGCAATTATATTTCCACCATTCAAAACTTTGTAGGCATATAGAAGACAATCCTTTATAGCCAATTATCACATCATTACTATTCCAACAGTTCACAATCATCACGAAGGTAGCACATTATGATTTTTCATCATCAATGCAATAGGAATAAGATTACTTCTCAATGTCAACAAAATTACTAATGACCAGTAACATAACCAGTGTTACAGAACTTATCCTTTTTTTTTAACTTTGCTCCTAAATAGTTAAGTTCCTTGATCTCTCATGTAGTTGAGTCTGTTGTTCGGTTTCCTTTTGGTTGTGGTAGCCCTCTCTCAGCGGGCCGAGCCCTTTTACTTTGTTGTTGTTACCCTTTTTCAACCTTCAAACTGTTGTTAGATGCTTGTATGAGTTACACCAGTGATTTCCAAAGGCCTCCAAGCAACGAATAGCCCACATAAATATGCCAACATAATATCAATAGTGATAGAGAGTTTTCATGTGTGATAGTGAAAAGGCTTCCTCACAAGTGCTTGGGAGCTATTTCAGCTATGTATATTGGTACAGTGAATGAGATGACTCCCACTCCAAAACCAGTCAACAATCTACCCAAATACAAAAACAAAGCATCCTGCAAACATATAATAACAAAGAATCATGCGGTCTAGGGTAGGCTTGCTCCTCAATCACATAGCATTTGACATAGTGGATGTGTAGTCTAGGGTAGGCTTCGTCCTCCTTAGGACTACCTCACGGACCTCCAAAAACACTCAACCATAGTCTCCAACCTTATTTCCCTAGGTCGAACCTTCTGTAGGTTGCAGTTGGGCTCTCCTAGGATGATTTTTCTTTTAACTGGCTTGTGGTAGCCCTTTAAGCACTAGTAGCAACCCTTCACACTGGTATAGCCCTGCGGCTATTCTCCTTTTCAAAGTGTTTTCCAAAAACAATGAACTGGAAGCTTCACCCGGTCCCTCTTTATGGCTGGAGTGAGGTCATCAAATCTCCATAGAAAATAAAAAGAGTTTGGCCTTATTTTATTATATCAATGGTAAAGGTTTTAGCAAACTTTCTTCAATCGTGCAATGTCATATTTAGGACCTGCTCTGATACCATGTTGGATTTTCAATGAGCTATGGCTCATGGATTTACATTAAATTTTTTGTTTAGTTTTACTTGAACCATAACTATTGTAGAAAACCAAGATCACAAGAATTATAACAATGCACAAGAACACAAGACATATCTTGGGAAACCCTTCTCAACAAGGGAATAAAACCCATCCAATCCTTTGCTATATTCCTCAACAGAAAGACCTCCCACACCATCACCAAACCTAGCACATAAGAGGGTGTTGTAATTCTCATAATTTCAAACCACAACTTCTGAAATCATGAGATGACACACTGATAAGTGTGTTTCCTCAATGGGGATTCACCTTTATTTATATAAGACTTGTCACATCAAATGATGTGTCTATTGGCACAATAGGGTCGACCTCAATAACTCAAAATATAATTAATAATCACCATATTAATTATCTTTTACATTAAGGTGGGGCCAACCTGTACCCTTTACATAACAAATAGGGTTACAAGTAAGTCTAACTCTTGAACAATATAGCAAGGGATATCATACACCCACTAGTGCTCAGCCACTGGGGGGACATACATCTATGCTCAACCACAAGAATGTCTCTCTATCTCACTGCATCTCACAAGAGAACCACACTCACTAGTGCTCAGCCACTAGGATCACGTTCACCTGTGCTCATCCATAGGCACGTCCAGCGCAAAAGATCTCAACTCCCTGCTTAGAGGAGGCTAATACATCGTTTCATTTTTGTCTCAAAATGATGCACCCAACTCATGGGATTTCACACGTTCACCTGTGATCAGCCACATGCACATCCAACTCAGTAGATCTTCTTTCTCACTGTGTTACATAGGAGAATCATATGTAGTTCATCTCAACTCTCTGTGGAAAGGAGGCCAAGACAATGTTCTAGTTTTGTCTCAGATAGGAACCACACACCCAACTCAGGGGCTCTCTCTCAGGTGTGTGTCCTGGAGGATGTCTCATGCAACTATAATCATCAACAAACTCCAGTCTAATAGCATGTGGATGCATGATCTTATCTGGAATTACCAAGCCAATTCCAACTCCACTTCCAGAGTTTGAACAAACTCCATCGAATGAAATTCTCCAGTAGCCTTTGAACAGACATCCTTGATTCTCCATGTCTTACACTTTCTCTAGGATTTCACTATGTTCCATTTCCAGGATAGCATAGTTTCCAATCCCGACATCTATATAATCTTCCATTAATTCATTATTCTTCTTCTTGAGAGAGAAGGGTTTTCAGGGTTCATGGGGGACTTTAATATTTTTTCCTTCCTTTCCTGGAAACATCATGCAACTTCCATCATTCATGATATATCCCCTGATCATGGACATCCAATATCTTCCCAGGACAACTCCATATGCCAAAGGAAGGTATACCACAATAACATTGAAAATTGTGATGATATCGGGATCTACCATGATCCAAGCATACAAATCCTTGATTTCTCCATAATATGACACCTTTCTAGAATCAATTTCATATATACTTTCACCAGTTTAGTAATACTTAGTGCAACTCATTCCCAATCCTCCATGACTGCCAGTGGCATGATATTATTTGGCGTGTCCATTCCAACTAAACAATTATGTAGTGCAACATCATGATTTTCAATTGAAATGTAAAAGGGAGGAAGTTTACCTCTCATCTTGGCTGGAAATAACAGCTTCTGCTCTTTCAGATGGATTGTCCAACAATTTCAAAATGTTTTCCCTTTGTTGGGGAATCTTCACCACTTCTGTAAAAGGCAGGATTATCCTTAATTTACTCAAATGCTCTATGACATTATATGTCATTTGAGTGGAGTTTGATGTCATGTGTTGCCTTTTACTTCCAACGCTATCCTTCACTTTCTCATTTTCTCTTTTCTCATTTGTTTTTTATTTTTCTTTTTCTTTTTCTTTTTGGTTCTCCTTATAAGGATCACCTTTATTTTTGGGTCTATTTACAAATCTTCTTGTCTAGGCAACTTTTTCTTGCAAGTTGGGATCGTTTTCACCCTCTTCAATTATATGCATGGACGTCTCACATCCATCCATCTGTACATTTTCGGAGCTTTCGTTAGGTGAGTAATAATTCTCTTGTTCAATTATTTGCTCATCATACACATCATCCAAAACAGTTGCATTGGGAGTAGGCTTTCTGCGAACCCTTGGTATTTGCGGATTATCCATGTTTTCAAACCACTCTCTGTTCTCTTGGGGAGGATCCTTCTTTGCTCTGGGACTAACATTCTTATATTTTCCACATAATTATCTCCCCTTCTTTAAACTGGTTATCTCGTTCTACATTTGCTTGATAGTTCTATTAATCTGTGCAATTTCAATTATTTTCTTAGTGTTTTGTGCCGCCACAGGGTCTACCTTTACATCTGGTATGGTTCCCTTGAAAACTCATCCTTTCATTGTTTGGTTTTGAGCCGATCTTGGCTTGAATTCTTCGTTCTTTATTGAACTCGAGGCTACTTGGTTGTCAATACTTAATCCTCCCAACTGCCTTTGTACTTTTCTGAGTATAATTTCAGGGTCGGCACCCATTTTAATCATAATTTCTTCCATCTCCATGGCTTTATTCATTGCCTCCTCCAAGGTATCCATTTGAGAAGTTATGATAGCATATTTCACATTCGAGGGCATTGCATTCTTATAAAAACCAAAAATGACAGGGTCATTTGGTCTTTTATCTTCTAGAATCTTACTCAAGGTTGTATTTAACCTGAGATTAAAATCTTGTATTCTTTCATTCTTCCTCAAACCAATCTGGGTGATATAGGTGAGAAGGGTATGATAAGAAATTGGAGGGGCGAACATAGTTAGGAACATAACTTCGAGGTCATTAAATGAGAGAATTGATCTACTGGGTAATGTTGTATACCATTTACATACTCTTCCTGATAAGGTTTGCGTAATCAACCTTACCATGACATTGTCATACTCAACACGGTGAAAATAACAAACATCAAGAAATAAGTGCAAATGCCTCTTTACATCGATTGCTCTATCTCCAGAAAATTCCTTCAGGGTGCCCTTAGGGAGAAGAGGGAGATAATGTTGCTCACCTATAAGATTTAGAGGAGAATCTCTTATCCTATTTCAATTTTCAAATCACGGGTTTCCTTGATTTCTTGCAGCATCTTTTCCACCTCCTTGTCTCTCCTCATGATGCTCATCTCCGGGTTGTTCATTTATTTTTTCCATATCCGGAGAGATTCCAGGGATATGCTTTTCACTTATAAGAATAAATATTTTCTTTCTTTTATTTCTGGTAATGGGTCCCTTGTATTCGTTCAGGTTCAATATCGACCATGTCCTTGTACTGCTCTAGCTAGCCTTTGATTTCTTTGGTCTTGTCGCTCGTCTCTCCTCTGTCTTCGAAGGATTTCACTTTCTTCTTCTTAGACTAATATCTGCCATGACCTTTCTAATTATTCCCAGGTCTTGGATGTTGTTATTACCAGATTGTATAATTGATGTAAGATGCTTCGTTGATTGTTCAATCCAATTTCTATGCGGGGTTGATTAGCCTCAAGAAAATTCATATATATTTTTCAAAAAAAACCTAAACCAAGTTCCAAATTTCAATTCCTCCCCAGTATGGTCACCAAAAATGTTGACGCTTGAATATTTCGGGACCGAAACGACAACCTCACGAGGATATAAATCCTCCTACATTTTTATAGAGGTGGTAGTCCTCTTTAATTTCAGATTTTCTTAGGATTCTAAATATTCACAATATGGGACTTTGCACAAGTCTGTCGTGGTGATCAAAGAAATAAAAGATTGCAAGAAATATAAAAGGAAAGTGTTTTTCTGTTTTATTTTTAAAGAAAGTTCCTGAGAAAGGACCAAGAATCACACACTTCACACATTTAAAGAAAATAAGAAAAGTTTCCTCACATCCATCATAGGTTAAGATAAATATTTCTGATCACATAAAATAAAAATAAGATGATTTGCATGCATAAGAGAACTTTAACAGAGTGGACACATGGGCAGCTCAAATAAATATAATTATAGATCAACCTCAAATACTTATATTTTGAAAACAGGGTTACAAAGCACAGTCGATATTGTTCCCAAAGTAACTCTCTTGAAATTTCTAAAAAATATATATTTTGTTACATATTATTTGAAATTTAAAATGTGTTTTTCTTAAACACTAGGTTTGGGGTTCTCATGGACCATAAAGAAAATAAATGAAAGAAATGATCTCTTAGAAGGATGACATTGGACTATAGAAAAATAACAAGACTTGGTAAGAAGAAAAAAGGAGTTATCAGTCTTCGGTTAAACCTTTCTAGCTAAAGAGGTGGAATAACAGGATGAAGGACTTGATAAATAAAAAGAAGGATGTGATCAACATGAAGTTACTATGATGGTATCCCCTATTTTCGCTTTGTTGGTAATGTCCTTTTATCGTTCTCATCAACGGTTACAGGAACCATCTCAATTGTTTCTTTCCCCTCATTGGTCAGTTTATCAATAGCTTTCTTGAACCATTCTTCAATATAACTTTGCATTGGTGCCACGTTGATTTCATGTCGGATTTTGATGTTGAAAATATTTCCCTCAAAGTTCCTCAGATCAACGGAAATGCCATGTAATGCTTCTTCAATGTCTTGAGTTTTCATGGAGTAGTCCATTAGCCAATTATCTATGTCAGCTCATCATATTCAAGAATACCACCGAACTTTTCAAATGATAACCTTTTAAAAATATCAACTTGTTCGTCAAACAGTTGTTTTGTTATGAACAACGAGTTGAGGATTAATTTGGGGTCTTGAACTTCATTAGCGCTATCACTCTCTATTGATATCACTCTCTATGTGTTGGTCTTCTTCCTCTTTCACTACGTTTTTCCTCTTTTTCCTCAGAGGAAGTTTGTGTGAGCTTTCAATTTTTCCCGGAGGGGGATTATTTTCTCCTCGTCCACCTGAACTATTGTTGATCACTTTTATAGATGGGTGGGCCACTAGAGCACCGCTCTAAGATGTTTTAGTCTTAGGAGTAACAGTTGGGGACTGGGCACTCTTCTCCCTGGGACCCTTTCCTTTCTATTTGTAAAATTCATTGGTACTGAGTATCATTTCTAAGTCACCAGCATTGTGAGTGGGAGTGCCTAAGTTATTATCTTCTTCTTCTCCTAAAAAAGTATGGATAAATGAACTGTTGAATATCACTACTAGCATATGTTCCACAAAAAATTTGTTAGGGTCAAACCCTTTTATCTTTTCATCATACTTGAGATTGAGATTGTGGAAGTGGTTTGTAAATTCATTGATTTTGTTCATATTTCTGAATACAAAGTCCCCAATTTTCCAACGCAAGGGTATGAATTGATTATTTCATTTCTCATGAAAAAAGTGCATCCAGAAATTATATTGCCTTGCGACTTCTGTAATAAACATTCTATCAGATATATGGCATGGAAGAAAGGAGGGATTTTTCTTAGAACCGAAATCTTGATAACATTGTAATTCTCCATTTGCTCCAACCTCCCCTTTTTATCCAGGAATTTACTCACCTGGTCGGATATTCTAGGGGTATCTTTTCTGAACAACAATCCTTTAAAAACCGAGACAAAATCATTGAAAACTTCATAGAAATGCAAAGAATCTATGTGTCTCTACAACGCTTGGTACCAAAAGGTAACTGGGTCAAATTCACAATTCACCTTTGTGCAGATAGACAATTTAGGAAATTGACATCAATATGCTATCGCAAACACCAAATAAGAAGCCACAAATAATTTATTATATTTTTTATACTATGACAATTGGGAAGAGATTTCAATGGAAATAAATTTTCCCCAATCGAAAATGGCTTTCTCCTTGACAATAAAATATAAGATATAAAGAATCATACAGGAAATAATGGCGGTATTTTCTTCGCCTGTCACTCTAGTGAATAACCAAGAAATTTCCCAAAAGGGGTTTTTGAATGAGTTAACCTGCAACCCTGTAATCTCTTCAGGGATGGCCGCGAGATTCTCCAAGAAATCAGGAAAGCGGTCCAAACTGTTGTCGTGCCTTTTTAGGAAATCCCTACAATCCTCTCCTTTGAAAGTATGTGTTGGCTTGGGGATCTACAACATTTTGCAGAACACTTGAGGCAAAAGAGAGATGGGAGAATGGCATTGAAGTTTATTAATCCCTTGACTCAGTATATATTTATCAATGCACCATGAGACCAATTCCTTGCAATCAAAAACCTCAGGAACACAGCCTGCACGAGAAATTATGGATGTCTAGATCACTTATTTCTGAGTAAAAGGGGATGAATAATAAGAATACTCTCTAGACCACTGAAATTTTTGGTTCTCACGTCCAAAAAATTTCAAAGTATCTCCATAGAATTGTTGTCGAGCTGTTACTGCCATAAGTTCACAAGAGTGTTCTTTTAATCCAAATAATATTTGAAATGAGCGCTTGAGAGAGATAATATAATCTTCCACAAATCATGCTTTAATGTATTTTAATGAGAAATCTCCTCGAGCCCTTCGCTTATTAATGAAGATATTTACGGAACCTACGTGATGAGTTATTATCATTAAACCATACTAAATTCATATTGGTAAAAGCGAGAAAGTGGCGAGGACAGACGAGAGTAATTAAGATTTGGCAACTTTTGTGAACCTGCCAACTCAAGGACTCACGAACCCGCGGCTGCGAATGATAGAAAATTGGCTAAGTGTTAGGAGCGGTCAGTAGGACTTGGATACAAGATAAATCAAAAACTTAGGATCTCGATACTCGCGATAAGTCCGATGTTCATAATGTATATCATGATTCTTTGGGCGCAAAATGGATATCGTGGAACTTGGAATGTGGTAGCTTGAACACGCAAACCCACGACTGTAAAAAAGGTTAAGTATAGGAAAATACGATGGTCGGTCAGGCTCATGATATGGGTGTATGAGTGGATATGAGGATCCGCGAGTCCTCCAACCCACGAACCCGTCGTTTTCAAAAAATGACTAAGTATAGTAACTAGAAAGGGAAAATAGAAGGGAAAAAAGAAAAGGTGAATATGGGTAAGTATAGAAGAGGGAAAAGAAATGGACGAAAGAATTTGGGAAAATAGAAAAGGGGAGGGAAAGTTTGGAAGTGCAAATTGATATCAACATGTACCTACACTCAATAAAATGAGAACATAAGTTAGTGAGCTAAATATTTTGGAAGAGATGATGATTGTTTACTTGGAAGTCATGAAATGTGAATTGCATTCAACAAGCATGGTTTAATTAAAATGTAAGGACTTTTGAGATTAATGTCATGTTATTTTGTGTCGTCGCTCATGATTTTAATTTCTCATTATTTCTCATAGAGATATTTTCTCTAGATTTAGATGTTATGTTTGAGGATTCTTTAGAGATGTGAAACCAGATTTGCACAAAGATATTTCTTCATGGTAATGAATTCACATTGGGGAATATTGATCTCGAGTCAAGAATAATTGCAAAGACTTTCACATTTATTACTTTGCAATGAAGATCTTTCTTGGTAAGACAAATGAGCTTAAATAGGCTTACCATTTTGTTAATTTCACAGCATCACCAATCATTCTCCAATGAGAGGCCAGATGGGCCACCCTGAGGCTAGACAGAGGGATTTGGAGAGTCAACCAGTCTTGTGAGGTATTGGAAAAATCTAGGGGGAACGTAAAACCTATGTGATTCAAACCAAAAGTAAGGACGAACGAGATACTTTATGATCATGCGAGTCAAGATGTAAGTCTAATGAAAAATCCATGGGGAACGTACAACCTCTATGATCATAGACAGTCTAGTGAAAAACACAGGGGGAACGTATAACCTCTGTGAGCATAGACGGACTAGTGCAAAATTTAGGGGGAACATACAACCTCTTTGAGCCTAGTCCATCCTTGCGAGCCATGATGAAAAGTCAAGCCATCTAGTAAAAGTTAGGTTGAACATAAAATTCTTATGAACTAGAGACAAACAATATTCCTGATATTGCAAATCATGTAAATGTATTGATCTAGTGTGTTGTCACGTGTAACACTATCCAACATGAAAAAATTCGAATTTCCATGTATAAGAGTCAAGTTGCATAAGTTGCATAAAGTTGCATAGTTGCATAAGTTGCATAAAGTTGCATAAGTTGCATAAAGTTGCATAAGTTGCATAAAGTTGCATAGTTGCATAAGTTGCATGTTGCATAAAGTTGCATAAGTAGCATAGTTGCATAAGTTGCATGTTGCATAAAGTTGCATAAAGTTTCATAGTTTAATAAGGTTGCATAGTTGCATGTTGCATAAAGTTGCATAAAGTTGCATAAGTTGCATGTTGCATAAAGTTGCATAAGTTGCATGTTGCGTAAAGTTGCACAGTTGCATAAAGTTTCATAAAGTTGCATAAGGTGCATAGTTGTATAAAGTTTCGTAAGTTCCATAGTTGCATAAAGTTGCATAAGTTGCACAAAGTTTCATATGTTGCATAAAGTTGCATAAATTTGCATAAGTTGCCTAGTTGCATAAAGTTTCATAAATTTGCATAAGTTTCATAGTTTCATAAAGTTGCATAAGTTTCATAGTTGCAGCATACACAACAACATGCCCAATGCATGTTGTGTATGTCAATTGGCATACACGACAGGCCACAATGGTTGTTGTGTATGCCAATTTTCAAACAAAGCAGGCCCATCAGGCATGTTGTGTATGTCACTTGGCATATACAATTGGTTTGATATGTATGCCACTTGGCATACACAAGATCCATTGGGTCTATTGTGTATGCCACTTGGCATACACAACAACCATTGGTCATGTAGTGTATGCCACTTGGCATACACAACAGGCCCAATGGTTGTTGTGCATGCCCATTGGTCCTGCTATGTATGCCACTTGGCATACACAACAACCATTGTGGGTGTTTTGTATGCTAATTAGAATACACAATAGGAACAACGGCCGAAGTCACTCATTACATTTACATAACAATCATTACCTAGAGAAGCAACCCAATGGCTAGTTGGGATCCACATTGGCATTTAGTTGCAAAGGAAATGTTGCACCATCTTCCTAGAAATAAAAAATTGCCAATGAAAACCATAGGATGTAGATCTTAGACTAGATATAGAGGAAGAGGATGGAGGAGAGAGTAGAGACATTGGTCATTACCTTGATGAGACCTTGATGATTTTGGTTATGACATGGAGGAGGAGGACTGACAAGCTATCATATTCTTCCATCTACAGTTATATTTTCTACCTTGCTTTGTATTTGACAGTGGCATTCCCACCTATAGTAATGATATCATGATTATCTATGAATTATCATCTTCTCTATAAAATACATTTTGATTTTGATAACATCAAATGACTCAATTGTAAAAGGATTTATCCAGTAGAGGTTCTCTTGGAAGACTATTGTGAATGAGAATTGGAAGAACATAATTATTGTAACAATGATGATGAGGAAGATGTACGCTACAGTAGTGATGAAGAATAAGAAACTTAAGATTTTCAAGAACATGCACCACTTCCTCTTGCTCTAGAATAAAAAGATCATGATTTGGATGAGAAAGTTGCTTCCCCAAATTGTTATGAAGAAGTCTTTGTAGTTGTTGTCCCAAAACATCATAAAGATATATCTATACAGTGTAAATAAATCATTTTCCCCCAAAAAGATCATGTAATACAATTTCCATCTAGAGAAACAAAGGATTTGGTAAGTACTAATTAGTTTAGTAGTGTTGGTTTGAATTTTTCTTCCTCTCATGATTCTAACAACAATGAGGAATATAAAATTCCAAAGTCAAGAAGAGTTGAACTGTAATTTGAATCAGAGATTTAGTAGGGATGAAGAAGACATTGTTGTTGTTTTTTAGTATAGTATTTCTGAAAATGTTTTTGAAGAGTCTCGTGAAGACACAGTCTTCCTTGCTCCTTCAGGGGATAAAAACCAGCATTTTCATAATCAAGTTGAAATCTTACATAAGAATAAAGACATGGTTTTCCAAGTATACCTATAAGAAGAGAAAATACCTGATGATATTACAACTCAGTACACACAAAATCAACTTTGCAAAAAGTTTGAAGAGGAGAATGCACATAAAGATTTGGAACGTGTTCACTATGTTGAGAAATTAATTCTAGGAAATCTTCAAAACCAGTCGTGTTTTGAAGCTGAGCCCAAAACCAAGAGTGAACACTTTGTCGAACATTCCCATGGTGCAAGGTTGCAATTAGAAAATTATTTACACACTGACACTTGTAATCAACATACTTATTTTGAGCAAAAAAATGGTTCTAATAATTAAAGCTATGAGTCTTGGATGCCAACAGTATACTGAAAAAAACATACTGGTTCAAAATCACAAGAAGATAAGGAAGTATGAAAAATGCAGTTGGGTAAAACATTAGGTGATTTTGGAGGTACGAAAGTTCTTGTTCGGGAATTTAAGTTTCATACATAAAACATTGATAATGAGTAAAGTTTGGAGCTCATTAAAAAGGAAACAAGTGTGAACATTGAAGGGAATACTTTGGAAATGAATGTGGAAAAAGGAAATGTGGTTAAAAATAAATCAAACCCTTTTGATTCTTGTTACTTGATCATCTACAATGACATTGAGAACTAGAACAAGAAAGAAGAAAATATTTGATCACTAGAAAATTGGATGTAAATTTATATTCTTCTTTTGAAACTGTCTTCATCATGGACAAATGTTCAATTTGTAATAAATGATACTTTTCTCAAAATAGACTATATCCTTTTCTAAAACAAGATAAAAGGTGCAATGAGGATGAAGATCTATCCATTAATATGAGGTCCCCTACTCATTATGAGGTATTGTACATTGTTGAAGAAAAAGAGAATACATGGATTCATCTTGATAGAAAGCAACAAGTCAACACGGTGATGATGAGCAAGATTTTGAATCTTGATTATTTTGCAATCTCAGATGGCATCCTCGATCACATTCTAATCTCAGAGAGAGGTGATTTTGTGGAGAACTAGATAGACCAAGTTTCTAGAAATGCAGCCTTATGTCATTAGCAGGTTGTGTGCTCATATCTTAGAAGCAAATTGAACAATAAATCAACTTTATGTTGACAACATCTCAATATTTCTCTACTTTGGTCAAATATGAAGCACCAGGGTAAACTTCATGGTCTTTGTAATATATTTGCTTTGCTTCACTAGTTGTTTGATTTCTTTAGTCAATTTTGTTCTTGTTGATTGAAGCAGGAGATATAAGTTGTATATAAATAAGTTCACCTTTGAGCATTTAGTTTTTGATGTTTTATCTATATAATATTTTCAGTTAAAATTTTCACCATGCGATTCCAATTTATTAAAGATTCCACCAGAGAGAAAATCATCTTGTTTAAAGTAATTGTTCGCATTTTGTTGATGATACCTTAGTCATGTGGAGAGCATAAACAATAATAGTTGAGATATTTAAGCTAGTGTTGGATCAATTCATTTGTGTGTTTGGAAGTGATATTAACAAAGGAAAAGGTCACGTGTATGGGTAGAAAACCTCTCCCCAAAAAACTACAATCCATAACTAGAATCTTAGAGTTCCTTTGTCTTCTAAATTCAATAGCATTCAACTACATGGGATTAACTTTCAGAAATCCAAAAGCACTGGATTGGAAACACATAGTCTAAAAAATCAAGAGAAGAATGCAACAATGGGGCTTCAAGTGGGTAAATCTAACCAAAAGAGTGGTTGTTATTAGATTAGTCTTATCATCCTTACCAATTTGTCAATGATTAGCTATGCTAGCTCCATTTGGGATAACAAAACAAATTAGGAGAGATATCCAAAATTTCCTCTAG
This sequence comes from Picea mariana, assembly GCA_032191745.1. Lineage (NCBI taxonomy): Eukaryota > Viridiplantae > Streptophyta > Pinopsida > Pinales > Pinaceae > Picea > Picea mariana. The sequence continues at coordinate 196,653 of JASDQU010108926.1, forward strand.
AAAGGAGGAGAAGACCAACACCAATAAGTCCATCTAATCAATAGGAGTATAGTGAGGCATACTAAGGAGAACATAGGGTGGAATACTAAAGATCCCTTGCTCGTGAATTTAGCATTAGGGTCAAAAATATTATGGAGATTTGTGTTTGGAAAAAAGGAAGGGTGGAAGACAAGATATAATCCATTATAACCATGCTTAATGTTTATCCATTATCCACTATAACTCCTAATCCACTATAACTCCTAATCCAAAAACCCCTCAACCTTATCACCATTGATCCTTATAACATAGAATTTATTAAGGACTACTAATGAAAATGAAATAGAAATTCAAGGAAGCAAAACCTGCAAAACCTCCATTTATTTTTATCTATATCTATGTCAGTCCTTCAAGTTATTTTTCTATATCTCACTCCTTTAACGATAGTTATGGAACCATTTATTGGAGAACCAAGTTCAATGATTCCTTTTGCATAAAGTGGCAACCCATTAGCTAGTCCAGAGTGCGCTTGGATTGCAAACAAGGTGATCAGTTATGGGATTTCTCTAGAATACACTTAAATTGTAAAAAATATATAACTTGGAGAGTAGTTGCAAACAAACAGAACTGTGCCAAAATAGTTCATGTAATTTACAGTTTCAAGCCACAGTTACAGTTATGATTGGGTGATGTACAATAGCTGAAGGTTGCATCAATAACTGATGTGGGGATTGTCTATGAGAATGAAGGGTGTGTCACACCTAACGCTGATACTCTACAGAGTCTCTTCATCCTTCACCATGTAGATCTCTCTGCACCCCCGTCCTCCCTCTTTCAGACGCAGAATTAGAAATTTGGGTAGGAAAACCAATATCGAGTGGTTTCTTAGCATTTATTTCAAACTCCGTCATAGATTTGGATGGAACTTCCATGTCGAGGGCATCAAAATCCCCCTCTGACACAAATTTACCATGGCAAGGGAATCAAAATCCCCCTCCCACACAAATTGACCAAAAGTGAAGTTTCAAAAATTTCAAAATATAGTTGATATGAAGAGAATCAAGTTTACAAAGCTATTGTACAATACATTAACAAGAAGAGCTTGGAGATCCATTACCAATTTCGGCGGCATAATGTCAGGTTTGGCCGGATAGGGATCTTCCTCTATCGTTGTCCAAATGTGTGAGTTGCTCTGTGCCTAGTCTTGGAATGGGCGGTTGGGTTTTGTTGCTCTCTCCTAGTCTTGGAATGGGAGGCATGACCCTTTTCTTCTCTGAGATGGGCG
>JASDQU010108927.1:40692-51075 GCA_032191745.1 Picea mariana
CTGACATCCCCCTCCCCCAGGATATGGCCCTGGGGGAGGGGGATGTCAGGAATAGGTAGATATGAATAAGTTCCAGGGGATTCCTGAGGGAGAATCTCTACGGCTAGTGGGACGTTAGGGATAAAAGAGGCCTCTATGGGAGGGAGAGTATTCTCAGTTGTCGTTCCATTGGTGGAGACGACACATACTTGTGCTAAGGGATGGATGAGCGGTGGTGCTCCATGGTATTTCCCTAGAAAGGATGGGTCTTTAAAAATTCTGGGGCCCATCTCAATGAGTGGATAGGCCTTGGGATTAGTGTGGAAAAAAGGGAGGAGGTTGTCGATGTTGGATGAAGGGTTAGGCTTGTAATGTGACACTTGATCGATGGTAATGATCTTTCTGTTATGAGGAAACATCATGGTTCAGAACACAGAAGAGGCAACTGCCTTCATAGCATACATGTAACTATGACCAAACAAGATATTGTAATCAAGTGGGACATCGATAACCTCAATGTCAATAAGAATGGTTTTCCCCCTGAGTTCAACGGAGACATTTTGGAAGAGCCCTTTGGGTGAAGATGGTCGTCTATCATAAGCTCGCAAGGTGATGGTGGATGGTATGAGCTCAGGGGAGCCAAGTTTATTCCATATGGATTTGTACATGATGCAAGTAGATGCACCTTCATCGATGATGCATTGATGGACTGTGATCCAGATTTTAATTGGTATTTGAAAAGCAACAAGAGTGGGGAGGCGAGGTTCTCCACTATCAAGATCAAATGTGATGAGCCAGGTATCAGTAGGGTCGACTTCCCCTAGGGTGGATAGTAATGACTTCCATTGACTAGGACAAGTTTGAAGGACTTCTAAGACTGACATGGAAGCAGGAGATCGTGCCAAGTCATCTAGCAGACTATAGTTGTGGGCCGCTCTATCCTGAGGGTTGTTGAACTTCCTTCGCAATGGGATGCAAGGGATGCGAAGAGGTGTTTCAGTATTAAGGCATGGAATCATCAAGGGTGGTCTTGTGGGGACTGGGGCTGATTCCTAGGTAGTGGGAGAAGACTCAGGGGGTGCGTTGTATTGAAGAGTGCACATTTGCAGAAGAACGTCCTCCTCACTAGTGAGGAGGGTAGTTCGATCTTCAGAAGTAATCAGGTTGTGATATGGTCCTACCTATGGTGGGGTGGGCTGCATCTCTTATTGGGCGTTCATCACCCCTTGGTGTGGTATGGTCTTTTGCAACACGGACGGAGGTGGTTGCTGCACATATTGTTGTGGGGATTTCTAGGAGGTAGGTGGTGCTGGGGGATGTGGACCAATATCAGATTCTTTTATCCGTTTGAAGTCAACAATTTGGGGGAAATGGTGAGTATAATGGCCATACTCACTGCAAAGGGCACAAGGGAAGTTTCTCTTAATATTGTTATTGTTCTTCCCTTGGAATTTGTTGTTATTTCCCCCCTTGGGGGTTTTGGTTCCCCTGATTTTGGTTGCCCCCGAGAGGTTGATTTTGTTGGGGGGTGTTCTAGTTCCCTCCTGGTACTAGATTATTGTTGTTTCAGTTTTTACCTTTCTTTTTGGCATTCTTTGATTGGTGGGTCATATTTTCTATATTCAGTTGTTCAAAATTGTGATATTTTTGAATGGGAGAAGGTTGAACAAAGTTGACTCCAACGTGTGGCAGATCCATCGTTTGCAGAGGGCTGAGAAATGGGAAGTACAAATTATTTTGAGGCAATGATTCATAGGGTACATAGGAAGGCGTAGCGCTTTTTCTAGTGCGTAGGGTGTAAGATAAGGTGGAGGGGGTACCAGCATTTGGTTGGATAGTTGGGCACGTTGTGGGCACTGGCTGGGGTCCACTTATGGGTGGAGGAAGGGCAATAGGGTATGGTTGTTGATAGGAGGGAGGAGGATAATAAGGGGATCCTCCATAAACCATTGGGTATGGATGTGTGCCATATGTGGTTGGTTGTGGGGGGTATGGATTGTGGTGTGTTGTGGCACCAATCAATCCATCTACTGAGTGGGACATCTCAGGTTTGTTCTAGCCGAATGGTACGGGTCTCAAGGCATCAGGTAGGACTGTATATAAGTAGCCTGACTAGGAATAAATGAGCTCAAACTGTTGCGTCTTGTTGATGGCCTCTTCTTCGGATTGAGGGAAGGTGGAAGCTACATTTTTGGCAAGAAGGGAAATAAGTGATTTGAGAAACCAATTGAGACATTATTGCAGGGTGGCTTCATCTTTGTAGAGACTACGTCGTTGATGCCATTCATGAATGTGGTCTGCGATGTGCATGGAAGAGATTTGTTTAAACTATGAGAGTAGTTCGAGAGCATTTTCATGATGAATTGGTATTTGGAAGAAGGTCAAAAATGATTTGGCCAATGATTCGAAGGTCACATGGGACCCATATTTTTCTTCTACATACCATTTGGCTAATGGGCCAGTGAATGTGTGTTGGAATAACCTTAATCGAATGTAGTTGTCCATGATGTTTTTTGAAGAGAACCATAAATGAAAGGTCATAATATGGTTAGTGGGGTCGTCTCTTGCTTTCCTTTCAAACTTGGAATGTCTGAAGGTAATTTGGTAGGAATTGCAGGCCATGTGGGGTCATGCAATATAGGATCATTGGTGAGCTTGGTCAGATTCGATATGTTGAGAGAAGCCAAGAATGGCATCTGGGGTGGCGGTGGAGGATTAGTTCCAACAATGGTGTGATTTTTCGATTTACCTGACCCTTGAGGGGGACTAGGTGGGTTTGTACTTCCCCCTTAAGAAGAAGTTGGCCCCTTGCTTCCGTGTAAAGGAGAGCGAGTGGATGGTTGACCTTGGGAAGTGGACCCAAGTAAACTAGAACCGAGCAACACTAATCCCAAGATAGTATCACCCATAGGGGTGTGAGAAGGTGGATCTGATGAGTTGGCAAGGCTAGGAAATCCCCCTAAAATAGGAGGGAGATTTAGCAAGTGTCTAGAACGAAGGGGATTCTGTGGGTCCCCTATGATGTCTGACTAGATAAGTGGATGTGTGAAAATGGTGATGAGAGAAAATAAATGAACAAGAACCTTTCCTGTAATGTTTTGGACCTTCACAATATATCTCACAACTGTATGTAATTACAAGGGCATCATACATAAATCAATTGAGAAATAAGTATACATGTGGGTAGTTGGCTTTTGTCTGTGTGGGGGAACAAAGAAAACAAATGCTTGTGTCCTAAAAGACGTAATGTTCTTCCTCTCAAATAGAACTGGACCTTCCAATAGCACTCGACAGTGGGATCTGAAGCCACCAGAAGAGGAACTAGTGAAGGATGAAGTAATCAGTTATAATGACGGGTAGAGAGTGCATATCCCGAAAGAACTAGTGATATTTCCCAATAGCCACACAAAATCTGATCAAGGTGCAATTGCAGCCCACAATTGCCACCTAGGTAGATGTCCTAAACTTTGGCCACTAGGTACCTTGGTCAAAGTGTGGCATTTATATTTTCTGCCTAAGAAATGGGTCATGGGCTGGATGCCATCCAAGAGGTGGGTGCCTCAAGGGGGGGCGCACAAAACAACTAGACCTCGACCTTAACCCCTTCATGGGTATATCCTTGCCTTATGGTGTAGAAACACTTGACTTGGAGGATTTAAAGTTCCCTATTTTGACCACTTCTATTGTTTGAAGATGTGAGAACCAGATAATGGGTAGTTATTTGGATGCATATCCCCGAAATCCTACCTAGACTAAAAAAATTATTTTGGTACCTCCTATGGAGGAAAACTTAGAGAGTTTTTAGAAAGATTTTAGGTGTGGTTGTTTGAGAGGTTGGGGGTGTGAACCAACCTCATTGAAATTAAGTGGGAGTGGATAGTATTGTCAAGAAAAGGGTGGGGCATTTCAGAATCCCTTTGGAGGAAACTTACTTTTACCTCCACGATTTCTAGAAAAGACTATGTGAGTGATTGGTGAACTTTGTGTGTGAACAAGTGAAAGTGTGCCAACTTTTAATAATTTAGGTGTCACCTTGCTGCATGTGGACTTCATTTGGTCCTTACAATTCTTGATTACCTAAGTTACTATGTGTCATTGGTACAACCTTGCGGAATTTTAAAGTCCCTAGGAAACTAGCATGTGGACATGTGGGTCCTTACTATTCCTTTAACTCCCTATTGTGATTTAATCTAAGAAAGATTTGAAACTATCCTAGATTGTGCACATGTGGGCATGTATGGGCCCTTTACAAAACCTTTAAACTTCCCTAGTGATTTAATCTAAGAAAGTAAATTTCAACACTATCCTATCTTTGTAGCATGTGCAAATGGGCCCTTACAATCTTAAGATGTGTTTGAAAAATGAACTAAGAGGAGTCTCGAGGGGGGGTTGTTGTCCTCTCCTAAATATTTTGTCTTTTTTAAGGGAGATGAAATTTTCCCTCAATCTCTTTCTGATTCTCAATATCGCTTTGGGGCGTGAGAGAAGAGAATACTCAATGATTGATATCCAATTTCTGGTCCCAATGCAAGTTTTATATGTGATGTATAATGATTCCAACTTAGAATTTAATCAAAGAAAGCCATCCATGTGGCAAAATGAAAGAAAAAGAGGAAATAATGATTTTAACCCCCTAAGTGCCTATGTTTTGACTAATCCCTTCATATGGAGAGGGTATCTAAGTGTGGTGCATGTTACAATCTGCATGGAATCAATTTTGAGAAGGCTATGGGCCTCCAATAGATCACAAAAACCCTTACAATATTTGATTTTCTGGGCAGATGCATGGGTCGCAGAGTAGACATAGGTGCATTGGGCACCAATGCGCAGATTAAAAATGACCTTTGGGTGCAGTTCATATAAGGCACTGAGAAACACAGGGGGTTTCATGCACATGCTTGAAAGACGCGCCCATAGGTTATAAAAACCATGCACTTGCTGTTACATGGTCGTGAAATAAATTCTGGATGAAATTCTCTCAACTCAGCTTTGAATTTGGATTTTTACAGGTCAGATTGGGCTGGTTATGGTCCATGAAAGTTAAAGAAACAAAATGAAGAGCTAAAATAACCCAAGTGGGGGAGGAAATTGATACCTTTACCCAGTGGAGTCGTCAATATGTAGCGTCTCGTTCATCACCTAAATGAGCAAAATAGAGATGCTTACAAGCCCAGTTGGGTTAGATAGGAAAGATAGCAGTGAATGCAATAGTTAGAAACATCAATCATATGATATAAATAAAAGACTAAACTAAGAACAATAAAAGAAACTAAACTAGAGTGCATAAGGACATTAGAACAAAAAAAAACAACTTGCATGCCACCAATGGATAGAATTGTATTAGTGGAAGGAAAACACCAAGGAGAGAGAGAGACTTATGGGTCCCCTCTTCCTCCAAGGGATGGCTCTTGAACCCCCAAAAATTGAGCTCTTCTTACAAATTGCAAACTTGAAGGAAATGGTGAAGAAATTCCAAGCTCATTCACTCAAGAGGTGATGTGAATAGCTCCAATGAAATGATGCTTGTATGCTCTTGACAAGGAAAGAAGATCCTCCAAGAGAATATAGGAAGCATAACAATACAAATGAATTCCTTGAAAATGTTGTTCACCCATGGCCTCTTTTTATAGCATAGCTTTGAGGCATTTTTCAACCAGCCTTTAGTGTGAACAGGGCCCCTTTAGGGCACCCTTAGGTATTTGACTAGCCCCCCAGTCGGATTCAGCCGAGATTTGAGTGTCAAATCGACTTGGGAGATGAACTAGAAGTGGGTGGGAGGCCGGCCAATATCATAAATGTGTCGTTCTGAGTTGTGCATAGCTTTTTGCATCCACAGTCGTGCATCGTGTGCATGTGCGCTTTTCTTGCGTTTCTGAATAGTGCATGTGTGTGTGCTCCCTGTGTAGTCTTAACGCATGCTGATTTTATTACTAGTTGTATAGTTTTGGACCATTTGGAAGTGCATTTTTGGTCCATGGATGAACTAATAGATGTTTGAAGGTGTTGGATTCCTGTAACCATTTGCGGACGAAATTCCAATGATAACAATATTCTATGGATACCACCCTCCTTCCATCACTTCTTCTCTAAAAGAAAAATCTAAGGTTCAAGCAGTGGAAGACCACATCGAGTATCAACAACAGGTTCTCCAAATATTAAAGGACAACCTGACCATGGCACAAAATCGCATGAAACAATAAGCAAATCAACATCGTAGTGAAAGAAGTTTTATATTAGGGGATTGGGTGTTTTTAAGACTACAACCATAGAAACAAATGTCCCTCAAGAAAGCCAAGAAGGATAATAAATTATCACCAAAGTACTATGGCCCTTATAAGGTGTTGCAAAATATTGGTATTGTGGCATACAAATTAGAGTTGCCTGCATCTTCGTGAGTACACCCAGTTTTCCATTTTTCATTCTTAAAGAAGGTTATAGGTGACAAGATCCCAGTTCAAACTATATTTCCAGAAATTGATGAGGAAGGAAAAATCATATTGGATTATGAATCCATCACTAACACAAGAATTCGCCAGCTGAGGAATAGATCAATTTCAGAGTTTCTCATTAAATGGAGGAAACTACCGGCTGAAGATTCCACTTGGGAAGATAAGTCTTTTATATAGAAGCATCCATAGTTACTCAAGCATTGCAGACAACACTTGTCTCAAGGGGAAGGGCATGTTAAGCCCTAAATAGTGGTTGATTACCCCTTAATTGGAGAATATCATATTAGTAATGTTATTTTATTTATGTCGGCTTTATTCCATTAGTTGTAATTATACCTCCTACTCTCCTATATATAACAAGGAGACATTTTCATTTGGACTCATCTTGTATTTGGATATTTATGTGGGCATAAAAAGGTTTCCCCCTCAAAGAGGCTTATTATCTAAATTTCTCTCTTTTTCAAGGCATTGAGTACTTATTATGAGGTTTTTCTATGCTATATTGATATTTGGTTCCTAACAGAACAGGTTGCAGAAAAGAACATCAGATTTGAGTATGTGGGCACAAAAGAACAAGTGGCAGACATCTTTACAAAATCACTTCCACAAGAATCCTTTGAGTATATTCACCAAAGACGTGGAGTTATTTCTACTCCAAAATGAATGCTTTTGAATTCTTATCTTATATGTCTTAGATGTACATGAGGAGGCACCATAAAAAGGACAATTCAGTTAGGGAAAGAAGCCCTAGATCGAAAGATACCTTTTCCATTGATGACAAAGGGTGAGAGATTTATCATATGCATAGGACAGAGGCATGATTCCAGGGGGAGAAATGGTCACAGAGATACAGAGGACAGAGGCATGGTTCCAGGGGGAGCATGAGTGATATGACTTCAGTATTGCATGAAATGATTTCAGTATTGCATCAGACTGTTGCCATCAATGCCAAAGGGGGATATTTTTTATTAAGGTTGGTTTTTATTGATGTCAACCCTTGAAGAAAGTCTGGTAGCACAAAGGTTTGGGTAATGGACCCAAGGTTGTTTCATGTATAATGGTATGATTTTTGATATATTTGCAGGTAATACCATTCTATATGGATAGTACATGTCATGCCATTTATGGTGGTATGTGGAATGTCACATAACTCCTCATTGTTTGAGAGTTATGGCCTTACGAAGTTGGAGGACCCTCATATGTAGGCTTGAAGCCCCAAAAGGTCAAAGAAATCAAAGATCTTGCAAAGAAGAAATGATTATTTAAATGGTAAAGAAAAGTGACAAAGTCAAGGATGATTATTTAAATAATAAAGTGAAGTAAAAAAATCAAAGAAGATTATAAAGTGTGGTGACAAAGTCAAGGTGGAATATTTAAATGATAAAGAAATGGAGAACTTTCTAATTATGGAAAGTGGTTAACCCTAAAAATGAGGAAAATCGGTTAAGTGACCTAGAAATGGGTTAAGTGACCTAGAAATAGGTTAAGTGACCTAGAAATAATTTGAGTGACCTAGAAATGGGTTAAGTGACCTAGAAATAGGTTAAGTGACCTAGAAGTGGGTTAAGTGACCTAGAAGATGCTTTTAAAGAAGCTACTTGGAGAGTATAAATAAGAGGAAAGGATCTCTCATTTCATATCACACTTAAGAATATTGAATATCTATAGTTGACTGAGGTAACCAAAGGATATCTAAGTCGAATTTCAAAGGGAAGGTGAAGAAAAGAAGGCCAGAATTCAAGGGAGGATAAATTCTTTTGATGATGCTTTTTAAGGTATGTCATTTACAGGTCATATCACCATTTTTGCAATAACTTTTTTTTATGGAGTGATTCAGACCGTGAAATTGATATGCCATTGAGGAAACATATCCCAATATCTATGGTAACAAATTCATCTTTTGGGTCATTCTATTTTTGGAGTTACACTCCGTGGAAAATAGGGTTTGTGGCTAGTCCTGAAACTAGTCTAAAACATGTGTTTCGGGTAAAAACGTCATAAATTCTTCATAAAACATCCAAATTCAGTAAAACCAAATGTGTTGGTTAGAGTACCGTTTTTAGTATTATGTGTAACTCCTTTTCTGAGAGGTTCCAAGTAGTGCCACCTAGACAAATTTCATAAAACAAACTGAAGAAAATTGTGTACTATTTTCATATATTTATTCATTACAGGTACATAGTTATGATTATTTCAAGTTAGGGTTGTTGACTAATCCCAAACTAGTCATGTGAGACTAAAGAAAAGGTTGATGAAAATGCTAGTATCTTGTTGTGAATGTTAAGGAAGGTATGTAGGTATGTGATCATATACACCAGGTCTATTACAGAGTTACAAATCATATTTTGATGATGAAATTGATGAGGGATTTTGGTTAAGGTATATGTTGGGTACATGGTTGAGACAAGTAGTTGATGAGTTGGCACATACATGAGGTGTATAGTTTATGTTGTTGGTAAATATTGATGAGTAGTTGAAACATGATTGGTACATACTTGGTACATGGTTGGATGCACTTGATTATGGTACAGGTTGATTACAGGTTGTTTGGTACAGGTTGGTGCATGGTTGATGCACCTTTTTATGGTATAGGTTAATTACACATTGAGGTACAGGTTGATGCATGGTTCATGTTTATTGGTACAGATTTACAATGGTATATCTCATAGTGATAGTGTGATAGTGGTTCCATCATTCTACATCTACTTCAGGGAAATTGGATACGGCAAGGACATGTGGTTGTAGTCACCTTCCAGTTGTAGCCGAAGAACATAGGGTGTTGTAGCCTCCTTCTGGTTGTAGCCAGAGAATAGGTGATTTGGAGCTTCCCTCAATTTGTAGCCTGAGAAACAAGGGGGTTGGATCCTCCTTCCAATTGCAGCTGGAAAACAAAGGAAGTTGGTGCTTCCAATGAATGTAATTCTTCAAGACATATAAGAAAAAGCATTATGTGGTTTTCTCCTACTTTGGGTTTCCACATAAAACATTGGTGTACTGTGTATGTGTATGATTTTTCATTTGTTCATTGTTTATTTACTCTGCAATTATTGGATGATAATGCTACATTGATATAACACTTGGATTATATGGTTAAAAAGGATTAAATTTCTCTATTACTGATTCACCCCCCCTTTGAGTAATCCAACACCAACTTTGTGAAATAGATTGCTCCATATAGTTCATCTAACAATTCATCAATGAAGAGAATGGGAAACTTATCTTTAATAGTGATCTTGTTTATCTCTCTATAATTTGGACACATACGCCATGAGTCATATTTCTTGAGTACCATTACCAAGGGTGCAGAGTAAGAACTTTGGCTAGGTCTAATAATGCCAGCCTCTAACATTTTGTCAACCATATGCTCAACTTCACTCTTTTTGACATAAGCGTATATGTACGGCTTGATGTTAGGAGGAAAAATCCCAGGAATTAGGTGAATATCATGATCATGATTTCGAGTGGGTGGAAGACCTTTGGGAATATCTTCAAATACTTTGGAATGATTATCAATGATCCCTTGGATATCTAGGGGAATAGATGGCTTAGATGTTTGAACATATAGTGAGCATAGTTGTGCAATTACACCTTGATGCCCCTTTTTCAATAATTTTTTCATGCCATTAGAGCTTATCACCTTACTGGGTTTCCCTGTCATACCTCTTAACTCAATTTCTTTTCCTTCTAATGAAAATTTCATGAAAAGTTCTTGAAAATTAAATCCATTGTTCCTAATGATTGTAAACATTGATTCCTAGTACAACATCAGCACCACCCATGGGTATAGCAATCATTGGACTATTCATTACATATTCCCCCATAGTAAGATTGATATTATTGCATTTTCTTGAGAAATTGATAGTTCCTCCATCTACAATCATTACTTGAAACTTTGGTGCTGGATATACAAAGCAATTGAGAGCTTTGGATAATTTATAGTGAATGAAATTATGAG
>JASDQU010108927.1:73259-83570 GCA_032191745.1 Picea mariana
TTAAAAAAAAAAAAAAAAAATTTAGAAGAATATAATATATTAATGAGTATGATAATGTGTAAAAATGAATAAATACTTGTATTAAGAAATAAGTTCTAGATTTACATGTGAGCATATTGTTGTTTCATGGTATAGAGAGTGGGATGAACTCTATTTCGTAGAGGAACCTCAATGCCTAAAAAAATTTCAACTGAACAATATTTTTATTAATTTTTTTTTTTGTTAATTATCCAATCTCATAATTTCCATTGCATGAAAAATAGGAGGTTATACATATAGGTAAAATAACAAATTCAGTTTGTCGTGACATGCTTTGAGAGAAAAAAATAAAACCAGAGACACTTCTCCATCAACATTGTTTGCTAGTCTATGCATATTAAACCGAATATTTTGTATATGAATATACATTGGTCGGGTTGTTTCCCTGCACCCCTCTTGACTATAGAGACAAAAATCCATAATCAAAATGATGAATTTTAGTGAATTAGACCTAGAGGTGCCTTGGGAGGGGGCTCTGCAGCATGTGAATCGACACCTGAGCTATGAATTGGGCCAACACCATCCTCATTCATGCTTAGCAGTCGGTCACTTTTCCTATTCATCTTCAAAAGCTCCATTTGCATCTCATCCATTTGCAGAAATATCGCCTCATGTGCCTCATTGCGCTCAACAAGCACTTTTCCCGTTATTGTTTTAAGAAGTCTGTTAAGCCCTAAATAGTGTGGGGTAATGAGCCACTATTTAGGGTTTGCTTGAGATTTATCAATTGGATAAAGAAGGTATTGCTCCTTGTATCCTCATAGTGTGCTATCATTTCTTCCATGAAAATTATCCAAGTGACGAGTGATTTGCGAGAACAAAGCCATCAATACCATACAAATTGATTGGGTTCTAAATATAAAGAAGCAATTCGTACCTTTTGTGTATGTGGCACATTCTGTAGATCAAAGAATTGCTCCATCTGAAGTATCCATGTGATTGGGTCCTTGCCATCAAACTTCCTCATATCGATATTAGGAACGTGGTTGGTCTTCAACCCAAAGTTGGAGTTTCTCCATTCTTGATTCATCTTCCTTGTGTCCTCATCATGAATTTCATGAGATACATTTTCACTTTCAGGTGTCCTCTCTATTAGGAAATTTTTCAATCCTTCCATGATCTCCCCTTTTAAACCACCATCCATCTTAGTGTTTATTGCCTCAAAATTAGCTTCCGTTGAATCCATCATCTCTTGTAGTTCATCTTTTGTTATTGTCTTCTTTTGTAAATCATTTATGTCCCCACACATTTCTTCACCTTCATCAAGAGTCCAAGTAGGATTCTCTGGAGGCTTATTTGGTGTAGAAGTTCCCTTTTTTGGTAGTATGTTGGCCAAGTATCACTTTAAACCTTGATTTTGAGGTGGTTCTGCTAGACAATCTTCCTTTTATTGTATCTCCAAAATTTCTTAGCTTAGTGATTGGCATATTGAAGCCTATAATATTTTTGTTGCTTTGATTCACCCGTTAACCATAAATATCAAAGTAAAAAAGAAAAAAACTCAAGGGTTTGTTCAATTAGTTGGACCATTCACCAAAGGGATGTTGCAAAAGAGAAGGTTAGAGGATCCTCTCGAGTCCTTTCAGGTGAACAACTACTCTTGCAATTGACACTTGACCTCATTCTCTATCCATATAGATCTAGTTGAGTCCTTTGAGGTTACTAACTATTCTTGCATCTAACACCCCATTTTCTATTTGGATATTTGTATATTCCATATAAATTAATGATATGATTAGTGAAGTACACTTTATGGAAGATGAGGGTGAATATATTCCGTGACTTGTGGGACTAGCCTCTGGCTAAGAAACCGTGACCCAAGGGCATCTAAGCCATCAAAATCACCACCCAACCTAGACCACACCAACCCTTAACATGGATGGATTTTAGGTGTCACCTCTCTGCTAGATTTGGAACTTAGATAGCTATATAAAATGAGACCCATCTAAATGATTGAACTAATAAAATTGGACAAAAAAGAAAAAATAATAATATACAATATAATTTATTCCTTTTTAATATGAGCAAGTATATTTTTATGTATTATTTATTTATTAAATAAATAAGTTAATATTGAAATATGATATATCACTTAGAAATGGAAAAATTCCATTTAAAAAATTATTTATATTTGAAAATAATCACAATATAAATATATTTATTAAATTATAATAAATAACGATAAATTAGTGTGTTTATTATGATAATGATTTAGATTATGCATTTATTATTATGCAGCTTGTAACTGTAACTTTTTATATTAGTCACTATAAATGTGTATTATATTTATATAATCAAATATTTTTTGTTATAATTTCTCAATCATCTCTTTATCATATTTTTTAATTTTTTTTAATTAAATAATATTATTTATAATCATTTTTAATATATAAAATTTTTAATATTTATCTTTATCATTTAATAATTATATTATATATTATTTACTATATTTAATTTCTCACTCACCTTCACCTTTACCATTATATTATATTATATAGAATCTCTTGCATTCACCTTTACCATTTAATTACATTATATATAATGTCTTGCATTCTCAAGTTTGAATACTGCCATTATCTTTTATCACTCTTTTTTATTAAGATAATCTTTAAAAAAATGGAATCTTCCTTTATCATATGCACTTCCTTTATCATATGCACTTCCTTGTATTTGATTTTTTTTAAATCATAAAATGTCATTATTATTATTTTTAAAATCATAAAATATTATTATTGATATTTACTCTTCATATCAACTCAAGTTTGTAGGTATTGAAACTTTAAACTTAATTTATATTTTAATAAAATAAAATTTTATAATATTTAAATCTTTCGACTCACGTTTCACTATAAACTGTGTGGCTAATCAATATACAATCAAAACGACCGGTCGTTATACGAATCACTATGTATTATTTTATATGTTTATTAATTTTGTAGATATTGAAACTTTAAATTTATTTTATATTTTAATGAAATGAAATTTATAATATATTTATTTTTTATGTATTATTTTATATGTTTATTAATTTATATTGTATTATTTTTTGGAATGTAGGAATATGAAGAATATGGATACAAATTTTATTCAAATTTAAAAAAATGTTAAGTTAGGAAATGAGAATATTATATATTAAAAAATTTAAAAACATTTTAAACAATAAAAACAAAACTACAAAATTATACTAGATGGTGTAGATGGTGTGTTGAAACTTGATATATATAGTGTATTTTAATTTATAAAGTGTTTGAATATTATATATTAAAAAATCTAAAAAACATTTTAAATAATGAAACATACATTACAAAATTATACTAGATGGTGTGTTGAAACTTGATATATAGGGTATTTCAATTTATAAAGTGCTTGAAGTACTACTTATTCATATTTATGTTAAGTTATGGTGCACAAAAGCACTATATATATTTGGCTAAATTAATATAATGTCAATATTGTAATGTTATGTGTCCTAGCAATGTTTAGAATTTAATATTTATTTCAATCATGCTATTTCTGAAATATATCCTAGCAATGCTTTGGATTTAAGTATAAAAAATTTATTTCAATCAAATTGGAGGTCAATCTTGGATAGTTTTGCTTTTTATTGTCTACCAAAATTTTTATATGCTATATACTATAGTATATTAGACTTTGCTACTTTAGTATATTTATTTTTTAACAACCTCAGTCACTAGTTTCTATAACTAAAGCCTGGAAAAAAACTTCAAACATGTCATGTCATAAGCTATCACTATTAGGTAGGTAAATGATGACAACTTGTGATAAATTCTCAAACCACTGCTCACAATGCTAATATGACCAAATGATGGCAAGACACTAAATGCATTCCACTCACTCATGACTCTTCAATGTAGCTCAACCTTGTCAAACAATGTGTATTATTCATGACATGCTGGTTATTTCATAAATAGAAATTAGGGTTTTAAAAATTGTTTTTATAGTCTTTTGAGGAAAAGTTGTGAGATTGACACCAAAACAATAAGAAAACATGTCAATGATGCACCAATTTGAGGCCCACAAGCTCCCTATACTGGAAACTCCATTTAAAGTTTCCCTTTCCTTGACTTAGAAGCTCTAAAAAAACTCCCAAAATTCTCTAAATTTTTTCCAGCCAATTAAGTGCCTTTCATACTCATTCTAAAACTCCCAAAAACAATTAAACAATGAAAATGAATTTATAAAATAACAAAAATGATTCTCAAATAATTAAGTTAGTAATATATTTATAATTATATTATATCAATATAAGTTTTAGGGCATAAAATTTTCATAAAAAATTCCATTTCCTATATTTTATATTTTTAATGAATTAAAATTTTATAATATTTAAAGTTTTTATAAATAATTTTATATATAAATAATAAGTTGAAATTTTATAGTTTTGGAAACTTTTATATTATCATATATTTTTCCAACCTATTAGATCCATAATGGTAAAGATTATAAAGGCGCATGCGCAAGCTGATAAAGGGGGGGTTACGGGTTAAGAGACACTTTGACAGGCCCTGAATAGCCCAGACCTAGCGTGAGCGATTAGACAAATTTCATATATAAATTTCTTTATGTAAAATGTATAAAAAAAATCATAATATTTAAAACTTTCATAATTTTTTTTAAGAAAAGTCATAATATTTAAAACTTTTATAATTCTTATATTATTTTTTTATATTTTTAATTATTTTTTTTAATAAAAAATTAATTAATCCAATTATAAATAGTAAATTAATTGTAAATAATATTTTTATATTTATTCCGAAATCATAACCATAAATATACAACTCTTTTCAATAATTTAAAAA
The DNA here is from genome assembly GCA_032191745.1 of Picea mariana. Classification (NCBI taxonomy): domain Eukaryota; kingdom Viridiplantae; phylum Streptophyta; class Pinopsida; order Pinales; family Pinaceae; genus Picea; species Picea mariana. Next base: position 78,119 of record JASDQU010108927.1, read on the forward strand.
CTTGCTTTTATTAATATATTTTCTAAAGTCATAATCGTGATTTGAATATATCCTTAGTTCTAATAAAGATCTGAACACAAACTCTCGCTCACAAAACCATGTTGTCCAATTTAAGTTGTTGCGATGCCATTTCTATGATAAATTTAAGTGGCTTCGATGTCATTTCTTATCAAGAAATTGTTTAATTGAAGTTGATACACCTTTAATTTCTTATTCTGAAATTGTTTAATTGAAGTTGATACATCAATCTTGTTAATTTTATAGTCATATTGAAATTGTTTAATTGAAGTGGATACATCTCTTTGTTAATTCTATAGTTATATTTTATAATTTTATAGTAATATTTAAGAGCAAAGCTTGTTTGGTATTTGGTGAGTGTTTTAATTTTGTTTTTTTTAATTTTTTTTTAATTTTTGTCTAAAATCTTGTTAAAAATTGTTAGATCTACAAATTTAAGTAGCTAAGTCTGTATAATCTTAGTATTTCACAAATTTTTCAGCATGTTGAATTTATTCATGTATTCAAAATTATAATTTAAATAACATAAAATTGTGATTAGATTTATGTCAAAATCAAAACTAACACCTTCAATAAATAATTAATCAAATGATTTTTAATATGGATTGAACTTAATTATTAAAGAGATTAAAAAAATAGCATGTTTTTTCATGAAGTATGAAGATTTCAAGAATTTGGATTTTTCAGAAAATAAAATAAAAATTATTAATAATTTTTTCAATTAAAATATTTTATTAATTATTTTTAATTATTTATAATTTTAATATATTTGTTTTTATATATATGTTTAATAATTTGTTAATTATACATTTTAAATAATTAAAAAATAATTTTTAATTTTTAATGATTTAATGGTTGATTAATATATATATATATATATATATATATATATATTTTAAAGTAGAACCTGCTATATTAAGTTATCAAAGAAACCTTGACAAAATACACAGAGATATAGGTCTGGACCACCAAAAATGCTGTCGTTTTACCGGAAATCAGCATGGTTTGGAAAACTGTTTTGCCCTCTGTCCTGCCTGGAGGAAACCTTGACAGATGGCTATAGTCCACGTGTACATGTAACAATAGCATGATTAAACAAAGAAACAAACTAGCATAGAAGAACCTAGATACCCGGTGACCCATCGGCCTTGCCTGTTTGCCACGTGGACCCAGCTGGGATGGCGAATGCCTACCCACAGAGAGGGCACCTCCTCTTTGCTGGAGCGTTGGAGTACGCGCCAAGGAGCAGGTCCAGACGCTGTCCCATGAGAAGGGCTCTGTGCTCCAGGTCTGCCATGTGGCCTCAGAGTTCGAACACCAGAGCCAGATGCTCTGCACGGAGGAAAGTGCCATGCGAGTCATTACCTGCGTTGTCGAGGATTACGTCCCCCACTTCCACGTTCGTCCCATCTTCGGCTTCGAGCTCCAGCAGTTCTGCACCGGCCGCTTCCTCCTTCATCGTTGGGCTGGTCTCGTCCGCGTTTTCTTTGGCACAAGCCTTGTCCCAAGCTTCTTCCTCGATCGTTTCCTGCACAGCATGGCTGGTGGGGCTGTAGTCACCCGTCCACGGTATCTCCTTGACAATGCACCCAGGGATATCTTTTGCCAGCTCGTTTTTAGGATCGCTTCCATCCTGGGAGTTCACCACCATGGCTTGGGGTTCCGGGGTGGTCGCCAATTCCTCCATGAACGGTATTTCTTCAACGTAACAGGTAGGAAACGCATCCGCAGCGTCATCCTCCAGCCTGTTTCCAGGCTCAATTGCCATGGTTTCACTGCTACGCACGACCCCAGTCTCCACAATAATGGCATGCATAACCAATTGGTCAGCACAAGCCTTCTTCCGAAGAATGGAGGTCGCCATCGACAAAGTGCACTCCAGTTTCTCCCTCCTTTGCCTCTGCGCTTTGTGGGTGTACCAAGCCAAGCCACGGCGAGGCATGCCTCACTTCCTGGTCATGCTTGCCAAGGGATATATAACAATGCAGAGAGGATGCAGCGAGATGAGAGTAAGCCAGGATGGGAAGGAGACAGAGCTGCACCAAAGCTCCCAAACGACGGGGAGGCCCGAAGCGAGAGCAAACCAACTCTGTCCAAGCGCTCGAAAATACAAATTACCAAAGACCGGATTCACCTAGCTATCCATGGACCCTGTCATGCTGAGTGCGTTGTGAGCGAGAGTTTTCGCACGAGGGAGGTGTCCCTCCTTCATATATCGGTTGTAATGGCCGTCTACCATCGTAAATGCGAAGCGGATGGGTGACGACCATCAACATTTATGCTGTGGCTCAATGCAAAGCCAGGTGGCGAGGAGTTGCCGCATGTCACCCCATCCGAGACTTAATTAATATTTTAAATATATATAAATCATTAATATATAGTTTAAATAATACATCAAATTAATATTTTTTTATCTTTTACTTTATAAAAAAATTCTAAAAATAACTTAACCACCCATTATAATAATTATTGGTACAATTTATTGAACCAAGTCTTGGGACTTTCACAACTCTCTCCATATAAATGCAGAGTTTCAAGAATTAATTAGTTTATTAGATTAAATCATATATCCAAAACATATTATGTATTAAGAAACCACAAATTATATTAATATTTATTAATGATAGGCAGTTGGAAACTTTGTAATTCTCTTTAATTTTGTAAGTTAATAAATTATAAATATTAATAATATGAAAAATAATGTATCAATAAATTTTAATATAAACATAAATATAATATTTTAAATTATATGGTGATGTTACAAATATTATGTGAATAACATTTAATATAAATATAAATTATGTTAATATTTATTAATGATAGAAAGTTAAAAACTTTATAATTTTTTTAATTAATAAATTATAAATATTAATAATATTACAAATAATATAACAATAAATTTTAATATAAACATAAATATAATATTTTAAGCTATATGGCAATTTTACAAATATTATTATGTCAATAACATTTAATATAAACATAAATGTAATATTTAAAAAAGTTTTTATAATTAATAGATTATTTTACCCAGTATAATTTGGTATATCTTTTTTATATATTCCTAATAATTATATAAAATATATTGTATCCAATAATTAAAAGCAATTAAAAATTTAAGAAGGCACATGCTGCAGATGCTTAGATATATGGCATCTGTTCACTGCATCAGTGCCAAGCTTACATGGCATAAATTTTGGAGTATTAGCTAATGCTCTAGTTTTTCAATTATTGTTAAAAGATTCTCTAGTAGCTCGATTATTCCCTTTATTATTGCAAAAAAATCTTCGTAAATCTGGTTTGATTCCTCATAAATTCTTGTTGATTGTTCGTAAATGTAATTCGAAACTTCATATGAAATGTGGCATTCTCAACTTAGAAATCATGTTATGATAACACACTGTGCTTTTATAGCACAGGTATTTTTAACGTATATGAAGAAGAAGAAATTTCCCTTGATTGAATTACTTTTCGACCATACATTTCAATTCTCTTAGATATATTTTCTATTTCGTTCAACTGGAGGTGACGCCTGCGAGAGAAAATAAGATCCTGGGCAATTGTTTTTTCTAAAATTCCAATGTTCAGAGTTTAGTTTCAAAGGTTGTAAAACTATGTTCAATTCCTTTTTTTTTTTATCAAATCCTTTATCCACATAGACAGCTTGTTGTTTCATAGTTGTTATTCTTTAATCTTTTGTGTGATTTTTAGAACTTTTATTCCAAACAAAGAAAGTAGGGTTTGCCATGAAATATTTATATATAAAATCATGAAATCACAATGTTTTCACAATGTTTTTTTGGATTTTGTTAAATTATATATAAAATCATGAAATCACAAGTTTTCACAATGTTTTTTTGGATTTTGTTAAATTATATATAAAATCATGAAATCTCTATTTCAAAATTTTATATAGACAATTTATTTTCAGAAAGCTCAAACAACAATTTTATACACAACTTATTTCCAGAAATCTGAAAGGATTGCCAACGGAAATAAGGAATAATTTACTCACCTAATCTGTTACTCACCTTGCTAATAAAGATCCAAGGATCCATTTCTTGCGTAATAGAATCACGGGACTTAGAGTGAAGTGCATTGACACCTTGTCAAAATCTATTTTTCACAGTATTATGCTCAATCACTCGGAAAGTTTTCATAGATAAAAGAGAATGCTCAATCACTCATAAAGTTTTCATAATATTATGAATTTATATTTGGGCTGCCAAAAAATCAATAGTCAGAGACTGAAAGGCATCAATATTGGTAGTGTCAAGACTGATTGAGTACTATATGAATCGATTCCTCCGTACTTAATTTGTTTTGCCCCGACAAACTCCGTTATTCAATTGAACAATTGCATAATTTTCTTGGGATCTTTTGTCAGACCTCCCAATTTGATTCCAGTGTTACATTGTGAACCGTTACAGCCCAATTAGCAAGCTATATATTTGTCATATGCACATCTCTAGATAGGAATTGTAATTAATTATCATATTCGTGGCGAATACCCATTATCGGAGCAGGCTGGAAGCTTCCACCCACTGCGTGCTGTCAATCAATTAATAAATATAATGTAACTTGTATTGTAGCTACGACTTGCGTGTAGTTTGTTAATATATCATTTAACGTAAATGGCTGGGCTTTGATAATCGTAAGCGGGAATCGCGCATCGAATAGAGTAGCGTGTTTGCTGTATGCTCGACATTTATGCTGTCATCCCCGGATTTTAGTATTTCTTTCACGCGGCTTAACGCAAGACCAGGTGCACTGTTTAGTCAACTCTAGTGTACACATGTTGCCCCGGAGCCATTTTGATCGTACTCGTGGGCGTAGTTAAAGTTTATTCAAGAATCAAACGCACTACTGAAACTAATAATACGGTGAATTATTTCATTTTTAAGACTTCTGTGTTCTCGATGAATCGCAATCATATTGATATTATAAACGTTTTGGACTAAACAATGTGATAATTTCCAGTTTAGTCGGCAACGTCGATGATACTAATATGATTGTCATTTCTGTGATGGTATGAATGTAAACTTAAATACATTAAGATATCTTACAGGACAAAAATTAGCCATTCAATCACTTAAACTAACACACCCAGTAAAAATCACTATTTATAAGTTGTAACATCTCGGTGATTGATTCTCTGAAATATGATGTGGTCACAATTTGTAATTGCCCCGAGGTATTAATCCTCTGCAAATCAATCTGTCACCTCACAAGGATACAGGATTGATCAAAATCCAGTCAATTTATTTTGCTGGATTCGTTTTTGATAGTACATATTAAAACCCTACTGGGTATGCTATATCGAGAAAAAAAACGTAAACGGCTGTGAGGGTTTGCCCATTCATGGATTGTCGCGAGTACCATGGACCAGGCTGTCATTGGGAGACGTGCCAACTATCTAGTCATAAATTTTATC
>JASDQU010108928.1:12926-25551 GCA_032191745.1 Picea mariana
TTTTATCTTTTATACAAAGAATTATGAGGTTCAAGGATTTTTTCTTATGCTTATGGTCTAACTCTATGAGCTTATTCATTTCAGGTTTGATAGGTTTGATATCCGATTTGTGTTCCATGCTATTTAGGGACAAATTTTTAATTATCTTGTCTTCTAGATCTTTAATCTTATCCCTGAGATTGTTATTTTCTTCCACCTCTTCTTCCTTCCTTGATTTGTTTTTTCTATTTCTTGTAATCTAGACTCCATTTTCTATAGTTGAGTCTCAAACCCTAATAGTTTATTGTATATATTTATTTGAATATTATCTTCGAAGGATCTAAATTTATTATCAAGCATTGCTACTAACTCACTTTGAAGCATTGCTACTAATTCACTTTGAAGTTTGGATTCTCTCTCTTCTCTACATTTTTCTATTGATTATATAGATTCATGAAGACTATCTAGCGTTACTTATGCCTTCCACTACTAGATTTAGGTATCAACAGTGAGTTACTCATATTGAAAAGAAAAATAAATAAATAAGAAACTTATACACCTAAATTCATGGTAGGGTTTGAATAGCCACGAACAAAGTTACCGTAGATCAGATTTACAACAGACCAAATTCATTGAGAGAAAAATATTCACATAGTAAGATCACATTTACCACAAACCAGATTCACTTTAGACTGAGAGATAAATATGCATGTAGTAGCACCACAAAGAAAATATTCACCAATGTAGATGGTGGAATACTGAGACGGGGGGGTAAGTCAGTATGATCACAATTAGTAATTTTAATCACAATATAAAACTTCCAATAACATTCAATATATCATCAACACCATAATTCAATGCATAAACACAACATAAGAACAATACACTAGAATTTTACTTGGAAATTCAATGTGGGAGAAAACCACATAATTCTTTTCTTACTTATCAAAGAGTACATTAATTGGAAGCACCAACTTCCTATTTATCCAACTACAACTGGAAGGAGGCTTCAACCCCCTATTTACAAGCTACAACCTGAAGGAAGCTCCAACTCCCTAATTTACCGACTTCATCCAGAAGGAGGCTACAACCCCCTTTCCTTGCCCAATCCAACCTCCCTGAAATATAAATGTAGACCACTTTGTAACTATCTTTGTCATTGTAATTGATAGCTTGTTGTTGCTATTGTTTCTGATACTTTTTTTGTTGCTATTGATTTCGATATCTCATCAAGAATGCAACCACACATACCTCATACCAAGATCCAAAAGAGAGTTCTCCAGATCAAATTCTTATGAATCACTGTGACATACATGTTCTTGATTTCTTCAGAATGCACACCCTAACATACATAAGAATAAATACCTTCAACCTGTAGCTAACTTGGGTTTTAGATCTCTAATCTTCAACACTTTTTCCTCACAGGTCAACTACCCTTATGCTACCTATTTGTGAATGTATGTGATTTTCCTCACTTCATCCTGTAGATGTCTGTTCATTTCCTCCTTAAACCCACGAATATACTCAAAGAACCTGGATCTCTAATTTTTTATCCATACGCTTGGCTAGTACAAAATTATTCCTTCACTGGACCTCGCTGACATCGAATCACTTCCTCAGATATTCCTATTAATATTAACAAAAGTAATTTTTTAATTGACTCTTCTCTGTGTTTTAATTAGGATCTCATGATGACATGCAACTCACATGCAGCTTGTTAACTTCTGTTTACAGTTAATTTAACATGAAACTTACATGCAACTTGTTAACTTTTGTTTATAGTTACTTTAACATGCAACTAACACAAAACTTGTTAACATTTGCTTACAATTTCTTTACCTTGACATGCAACTTGTTAACTTCTCGTTCAAGAGTTTACATAAATGACAACCAATCTTTCAACAATTCAATGAAAACCAATCTTTCAACAACTAATCTTTCAACAATCTCCCCCTTTGGAATTGATGGAAACACTTAGACACAACCCTTCTCGTGCTCATGTTGGATCCCCTTGTCTTCATGCCCCTTCTCTTAATTTCCATGCCTATGTTTTTATCTCCCCCTTTGACATCAATGCAAAAGGGTGACTTTTCCTTGGGTATTCTCCCTCTATATGTAAGCCTCTGAACTCTACTAATGTTTCTCTTCATAGTGCTTGTATAAATATTTTGATAAAAATAATTCAAAAATAATTCAAGTCTTTCATGATTATTATTTCTTTTCCTATGTCGTATTGTGCCAACTGCCATCTAGATCATTGCGAGGCTGAAACTACTCCAAGTTTCTATCGAAGATACTCAAAATTCTCCCTCAGAAGAGGTTTGGTGAATACATCTTCAATCTATTCTTTTGTCCCAACATACTCTACCTCGATGTTCTTCTCTGTAACCTATTCCCGTAGAAAGTGAAACTTGATCAGAATGTGTTTCTTCTTGGAATGCATCATTGGATTATTAGGGATACTTATAGCACTAGTAATATCACAAAATATCGGAATAGGCTCATCATATTCCACATGTATGTTCTGCAAAGTTTTCTTCATCCAGAGAACTTGTGTACAACATGCTATTTCTGCAATATACTATGCTTCTACTGTGGACAACAATACTTGATATTGTTTCTTTCTCAACCAGGATACCAGACAATCACCCAAGTAGAAGGTTGCTCCACTTGTACTTCTTTTAACATCAACACTTTCTTCCCAATCCGCATATGTGTATGCAACTAGAGATAGAGCATTCCCTTTTGGGTACCATAATCTATAATATTATGTTGCTTTGAGATATATGAATATTCTTTTTACTATCATAACATATGTTTCCTTCGGTGCTTATTGAAATATTTCAACCTGTCAAATTGTTTGCATCACATCTAGTCTTGATTTTTTCACATAGAGTAAACTGCCAATCATCGATCTATAGAGTCTTGTTGGCACAGGGGCAGACCCAGGGTCCAGCTCCAAGAGCGCACCAACAAGCCCTAACTACTGGCCCTTTCGGAAACACCTGTGAGGTAGATGCAGTCTCACTCGAAGCAGCTATGGGGGGTTGCAGGATAGAGATGTCTACAAACAAGGGGAATATCAAGTGGATCTGATACAAGAACAACACAACATTTATATATCTAGTACCAAATTAGATCTACTTTGCATGACTATTTGTCAGATCTAACACAGTAAATAAATAACAATATATCAAATGACAAAGAACAGAGCATCAATCACACACGACACAAGATATACGTGGTTCACCCTCTCTCTAGGGATACGTCCACAGAACTGTGATTTATAATATATTAAGATGAAAGCATACAATTATTATCTACGCTCTTAGCTAGTAGATCTTCTTTCTTCTCCTCTTTGTCTCTCTCCTCCCTGTGCACCCAGTTGTAGGCCTGATCCTGCACCCAACTAAATATCTTACAATACTAGAATGCTCTAAACTTAGCACTTCTCTCCCACACAAAAATAATTGCTCATGCCAATAAAAAAACTAGAATGAACAATACCAACAACAACCATCCCAGGTCAAGACCTCTATTTATACATTACAATATTTTTCCAATAGCCTTAGTCCGAACCCTAGGTGTCATAACCCTAGATACCAAAACCCTAGGTCAACTTGACCCATGTTTTTAGGGCTTCGCTAGCCTATCTTTCCTTCCTTCTTGCATGGTGCTCCAAAGCATCCAACAGTGGATTTTTCCACTTGCTGGGTTTTCCACGATCTATCTTCCTTATTGATCTATCATCCTCGATCTCCTCATCCAACAACTTGATTTCTCTTACTTTGCTCCATCATTTATGCTCTTCTGCTCACTTCGACCCGGTAACAGTCACTATGTCTTCCATGCAGTTCACATTCCTTCTTTTATGCCTTAATCTTCGCTTACTTCCATACCCAAGGGCCAACAGGCCCCCAAAACTCACCTGTGACTCATCCCAAGGCACTTCAGATCTGATCCTTTTGTTTTACTTCAACTTCAGACTGCATAGGGAAGCCTTTGATTTCTTCTCTATGCGTCCTTTCCTTCCTTGTGTAGACTGTCTTTTCTGTGTATGGCACCCAGTTTCAACTGCACCTGGTACCTAGAACCTTTTCATCATGCTTTTACTGAGGGCTACAAGGCAGCTGGTTGTCATAATACAATTTCAACCAACTCTCGTTCACCAAACCTTCCTTCCATTATCCATTCAAATTCTTCAACTATGCAGCTCCTCCTTCTATAACATAGGCAACCTCATATGGTCCCAGTCAATGTGTTTGGAACTTCCCTGGATGTTTCATGAACTTACTGTCATATACCAGTACCAGATGACCTTTCTTAAATGCCTTCTTCTTGATGTGTCTATCATGGTATGCCTTCTCTCTTTCCTTCTGCACTTGCTGATGGAATCCTGCGATAAATTTGTCTTCTTCAAGTTCAACCAACTGCCCAAACCTCTCTTGAACATCGCCAGCGTCATCCATTTCTATAAAGGAAATGATTCTTAGGCTTGGTACCAAATATTCTATTGGGACAACGGCTTCGAGACCATAAACCAACTTAAAATGGGTCTGCATTGTTAGATTCTTGCAAGTGGTTCTATAGGCCCATAGTACTACTAGTACTATTAAATCCCATTCATCCATGTTCACACTACAAATCTTTGTCAGCATTGTCTCCAAGATTTTGTTGAATGCTTCAACTATCCCATTCACATATGGATGGTAAGGTGTGTTGTTCTGATGATGAAATTCAAATTCCTCAGTCAAGGATTCAACGGTCTTATTGATGAAATGTGTGCCTTGATCGCTCATAAGCATCTTCAGGCATCCAAACCTGGTTATGATGTCATCAAATATGAAGTGTGCAACTATATTTGCACTACAGTCCTTAACTACTCTTTCTTTGTTTCATCTAGTCAAGCACTTTGTCATAGTGATTATGTACCTTGCTCTTGTGTGCTTTCCTGGTGGATTTATAGGTCCTACAAAGTCAATGGCCCATTTCTCAAAGGCTTGTAAGGTCAGTTGTGGTTGTAAATTAATTTCATCTCTTCTGGACGTTTTCCCAACTCTTTGGCATACATCACAGGCTATGTAATAGTCCTTAGCATCTTTGTGTAGGGTAGGCCACCAAAGCCCAACTCTAAGAACCTTTTGCATTGTTTCTTTCCCTGTGTAGTGTCCTCCTGCGATGCCTTCATGAGATTCGATGAGGATCAATAGTCGCTCTGCCTCCATAACACAACCCCTCAATATCTTATCAGGTCCCATCTTGTATAGTTGTCCAGCTATAAGTGAAAAGTCTGCAATGCGCACTACTAGTTGTTTCTTCTAGGGGATTGTATACATGCTAGGTGCCATTCATGTTGATAGGAACTGGACTATTTCTATGAATCGATCATCAATATTTCTAATGGCTAGCAACTGTGAATCTGACAGTGCATCCTCCAGACTAGTAGGCTCTTCTCCATGTTCCAACCTCGACAAGTGGTCAGAACCTTTGTTCATTCTACCTGGCTTAACCACTATCTCAAAATCATATTCTTGAAATAGCAGAAGCCATCTGCATATTCTCCCCCCCAACACTGGCTTGTTGACTAGGTATTTCAGTGTGGAGTGATCAATAAACATTTTAAAGTGTCCTCCCAGCAAGTAGTGGCGAGACTTCTATAGTGCATACACCATGGCTAACCCTTCTCTCTCAATAGTGGTGTAATTAATCTTAGTGGTTGATAGATTCCTTCTAGAAAAGGCTAATGGGTGGTCAATGTCTCTTGTTCCCAATATCCAGTGTGTCCCAGTGCAGTGCGCAGTTATTTCACTGAAGTAGGAGGGGGTAGGTCAACTATAATGGCAATTTTAGATGGGTCTACCAGCAATCCTTTCTTGCATACAATATGACCTAACAACACTCCAAATGGTGAAAAGAAGATGCATTTCTTCAAGTTTAAGGAAATCTGACACTTCTTGCACTTGTCCAACCTTAGCCTTAAACATTCAATATGATTTTTCAATAAACTAAAAATAGTCCAATCATCAAAGTATGCTTCCAGAGATTTATGTAGAAACTCCTTGAATGCTTCGACCACCACCCTGGAAAAGATGGTTGGGGAATTATTCAATCCAAATGGAATCATTGTATACTGGTAGGATCCCCATTCTATTGCAAATGTGGTCTTATGGCGATCTTCCTTGGAAATCCTAATCTGATGGTATCCTGAAAATCCATCTGTAAAAGAATATACCTCATGGCCTCCTACATTATCTAACACTTCATCAGTAAATGGTGTGGGGAATGGTTCATGCAGACATACATTATTCATCTTCCTGAGATCTACGCATATCCTGATCTCTCCTATCTTCTTGTCTTGTACCACCATAGGGCTAATCCATTCTGACTCTTTGACAGGTTCCATGATCCCTGCTTCCAGCACTCTGTTGAACTCAATTTTCACTTTCTCCTTATACTTAAGGTTTAATCTGTAAGGTCTATGTTTGACTGGTCTTTCATCTAGTTTCAAAGGGATCCTAATTCATCCCATAGTCCCTTTAATTCCCTTCATATTAGTGAACTTGGTTGGAAACAAGTCTTGATATTCATGCACTAACTCTGTAATCTTGTCAATAGTAGCATCATCCCAATAATCTCCAACATTTGCAAGCTTTGGTATTTTCTCTATTCCAATATTGAATTTATTGATCTTGATCGGTTGTCCAATGAAAGGTATCTCAACTCTTGGTCCTTCTATGTCTCTTTGGCCTTCTGTTTCAACAATGTTCACCTTCCTAGGATCATCGTCTTCATCAACATTGATGTTGTAACAGCCTTGCAGTTTCTGGAGGGCGTAGTCCATTCATTCTCTTCTTGTTCTAAAGGGAGGCTAGATGCCTCCTCAAACACTTTTTGTTGTACAATCTACAATGCTTGGTCTATTGAAGGAAATTGACTTTCGAATAAGAAGGTAGTTATAAAGTTCTAATTCATACCTCTCCAATTCGTAGTGATGAGGCACAATTCTTCTTGAAGATACCAGTTGATAGCAGTGGTGTCTAGTGTGTTAATGAATTTGTGAGCCCACTGCTCTTGAGGGATATTTCTCTAGGCTTCCTCACAACTTCGCACATGGTCCTTCGGGCAGCTTCAACCTATGTACCTAACTTCACAACCCTCTACTTGCACTAAGAACCGTGATGCCATCAAAGTACGACATTGTACCCAGTCTGTAATGTTGTCTTTGTGTCCCCCACCATCTTGTTGGTGTGGCTTTCAAGGCCTCATCCATTTCCAACAATCTTTTTTACATTGGTACACTTTCTTCAAAGTCTGACAAGAAGGTTTCTAAAGGATTCAGTCCATCAAAAGTGGGCAAGTGACTTATTGTTGTGCCGATCTAGTAGACTTCCCTGGTTAATCTAGCACATCTTCATGTAGACACTTCGTACATTTTGTTCTGCCAATTCTCCAACGCTTCTTATGAATATAATGAACACGTGTTTTCACTTCGCCATCTTAGGTTCCCATCCGTCGTAGGATTAATGTAATCCTATTGTCTGGTTGTTAATTTGTATATGTTTTTCAGTTCATATGTGCAGTCTTCTTCTTTGATGGGTTTTGTGTATCTCTGACCTTCATTAGGATATAAAGGTGCAATCACCATAAGTCCATATCCTTCAAATGTCATTTTTATTTTATTTAAATCAACCATAGTGGAATTATTGAAAGCCCAATCAATTCCTAATAGCGCAGGGTAAGGACAACTATCATCAACTATCTCAATCACCTGAAAATATGCAAACGTCCTTACTCTATCGATGTCCATAGGGACATGTTGTAATATTCCAAAGGGGCTTACTGCTTTCTAGTTATCCATCCTAATCCTGATAGGGGAATAGATCAACTTAGGTTTTCCCATCAATGCCCAAGTCTGCTTCGTCATGACATTGACCTCCGACCCCAAGTCGAGGACCATATAGTATATATCATACTCTCCAATTTGAGCATTCAAGTGTAATTCCTTACTTTTCCTTCTCTTTTTAGATACTTGGTGTACTTATCTATTTAGTAAGGGATCTATCTTTCCTAGCTCATACTGTCTGATTAAATTTTGTAGTTCTTGTACACTGCTTTCATCCTGAATCAACTTAATGCAAGTATATAATAATTCCATGAGCTTGCTTACCTCTTTTCCTTCTTTTGGCAGAGCAAACTGATCAAATACTATAGGAATTCCATATACTCTCACTTTTGTTCATGTCTCTGATGAAGAACCTTGGTCTCCCCTGAATTATTTTCTTGCCTCCTCAAACATTTTTTTTTCTTTCTTTGCATCAAAATTTTGTGTCTTCTATATAGCTTTTCTTACTCTTGATTCTTCTATAGTCTTTCCTTGGGTCATTCTGTCTTCTCCTGTAACAACACCTCTGGTGATAAAAGCGACTCTAGGGTCCTCTCCGCAAGGTTCAACGTATATCAGCTGAACTTGTGGGTTCTGTTGAGGTCCTTGTCTCTCCTAACATTTAGCTAGTAGTACATGACAATATTCTATAACATGTTCGAATGAAATGTAGTAGCTACAAGTCATACAAGGGTTCTAACAGTCCCTTACTAAGTGTCCTAGTTGCGCATAGTTGTAACAAATGATTTTTCCTCGACCTCAACCCATACCTCATGTTGGCCTTTGGGTATGGAAGAAAGTGAAGATCAAGACAGAAAGGAAGAAATTTGAACTGTGTGGAAGACATAGTAACTGTTACTGGGTCGAAGTAAGAAAAAGAGAACAAAAGATAGAGAAAAGTAAGAGAAAGCAAGCTGTTGGATGAGGAGATCGAAGATGATAGATCAGCAAGGAATATGGATCGTGGACAACTCAAAAAGCGAAAAAATCCACTGTTGGATGAGGAGATCAAAGATGATAGATCAGCAAGGAATATGGATCATGGACAACTCGGCAAGAGAAAAAATCCATCGTTGGATGCTTTGGAGCACCACGTGAGAAGGAAGGAAAGACAGGTTGGTGAAGCCCTGAAAACATGAGTGAAGTTGACCTAGGGTTTTAGACACCTAGGGTTTTGGTATATAGGGTTTTGACACTTAGGTCTCAGCCTAAGACTGTCAGTGAGATATTGTAATGTATAAATAAAGGTTAAGAGGATCTGGGTTGTTAAGTGTGGGCTTTTGTTGTTGTCGTTGATATAGAGTTAGAGAATGTTATGAGAAGAGATTGCTAGTGAGAGAGAATCATTGTAGTGTGAGAGATTTCAGGTATTGTAATATCTTCAGCTGGGTGCGAAGATCAATCCTGCAACTGGGTGCACAGAAAGGGGAGAGACAGAGAGAAGAAGAGAGAATATCTATTGGCTAAGAGCGCAGATCAGAACTGTATGATTTCATATTAATATATTATAAAGCACAGTTTTGTGGACGTAGACCTAGAGAGAGGGTGAACCACGTATATCTTGTTTCAAGTGTGCTTGATGCTCTGTTATTTGTCATTTGATATGCTGCTATGATGATAATGTATTAGATATGAGATATAAATTGCGCAGTAGGTTGTAGGAAGATAAAGAATACTAGATTGTTGTGTGTTGGTTCCTTTGATTCCACCTTGCAGTGCTTCTGGTTGTAGACATCTATGTCCTACAACCCCCTCATAGCTACTTCAGGTGAGACTGCATCTGCCTCGCAGGTGTTTCCGAAATGGCCAGTAGTTAGGGCTTGTTGGTGCACTCTTGGAGATGAACCTTGGGTCTGCCCCTATGCCAACAAATGGTTATGTTGTCAGCACCAGAATCTTCTTGAGGGAATGTCAAGGTGGTTTCCATTAAAGAAAGAGATTCAGAAGTGGATAGAAGACCAAGAAAAGGACTTCGTTGAAGCCCAGAACAAGAACCCTAATATTAGTACAAAGGATTGGTTGGAGAGATATATCTTTACTGATATATACAAAATTTTCTTTGGAGGAATCCATCAAGATCTATATTAGTGGCTAGCTAGGTTAGCAAATACCCAATTTGAGATCATATCTAGGACACCTTTGTTTTGGACGTTGGCGTTGATCAAGAAGGTCAAGAGAGTTGATAACACTATGTCAATAGCAATATATTATTGGTTTGATAGTACCATTGGAGGGTATATCGCCAAGTTTTTTGTTAACAAAGTAGAGTCATATAGCCAAGCCGAGAGATATTTCTTTAAGGAACCTAGAAGAAAATTTTTACATTTTCTGAAGTTGAGGATCAAGATGCTATTGCATGAGAAGAACATCTTGAAGATAAATTAGTTAGATGGATTGGAAAAAGATAATGTTCAATAATTCAGAGAGCGACAGTGACACAGAGACTGGACATATGCGCAGTGGAAAAGTGTTCAGAGAAGTTCATCTTGTGAACCTAATTAAGCGGAACTATGGAGATGAGGGTTTCTACAGTGGAGAAGAGGCAGATCTGACGGACATGGAGCATTTAGAACCCTCTAGGGAAGAGGAAGAGGAAGCTGAAGAACCTCGTCAGGAAGATCCAGAAACTTCAGGAAATGGATAGACCATTGAAGTAAGTACTATTACTTCCCCTATTTTTTCAGTAGCACCAAGCAATCAAAATAGTCAGAGTCACCAAATTCCTCAGAGTACTATTACTAGCAATTCAACATATACTCAAACAAGAAAACTAGGAAGATCTATGGCAGATGAGATGAGGCTCCCTATATTTAGGGGAGATGGATCTAAAGATCCTGATCAACACTGGTTCCTATGCGAAGCCGTATGGAATATTAAGAATGTCACCGAAGAAGCTGTTAAAAGAGATTAGTTTAGCACTACCCTAAGAGATCGCACACTGAGCTGGTACATGAAGCTTGTCCAAGGACTTGCATAGCCTAAGACGCTGAATGAGATTAAGAATGCATTGATTGTAGAGTTCAAGAAACCCAAGTTGGAGTCACAATGTATTATGGAGCTGAAAGAGATCAAGCAGAAAGTAGTTGAACATGTTTGGGAATTCGATCAAAGGTTCAAGACCCTAACAGGTTGGTTGACTTTTCAGATTCCAGATGAACAGAACAAAGAATGGTTCATTTCTGCCCTCTTACCACACATCATAGTTCCTCTGATGCAATAGAATATTGCTTCGCAGGATTAGGCATTGGAGATCACCGTGAAGCTAGAATCAGCCCCTATAGGAGAATCCAGCTTAGTTATGAGTCAAATCTTGAGTCATCTAATTAGTTTGTCTCTGCAATTCGAAGATATGAAGAAAGACAAGGGAAAAGATAAAAGAGAAGACATTTGGTGTGTCAGATGCAGAGCAGAAGGCCATGACAAGGAACATTGTTCCCTATTCCATGAATACTTGGCATCTAGAGCTTCGAGCCCCTTGAAACAAGTTACCCTACCCCAGTGCAAGGTATGCAGAAATAGACATCGCCCTGGTGAGTGCTACTACATGCAAAAATATGTTCATACACCCACAAATTTGTAGTTCACGTTTGTTGGTCACTATAATTGCCTAATTGATTTAAACAATCAAGTAATACATAAATTATCAACCCAGGGAAGTCTTTTATTTCAAAGATAACCACGCACTACATATGCTCAATTCCAAAAGCAACTTAGTGTTGTAGTAAAGAAACCTATACTAATCACACTTGCTTGATTAAACTGAAGTTCTGATTTGAATCACAGGAAAGTATCTTCCTATTGCAGATCTAAGAATCCTGGATTACATTAATATAACACTTGCAATGGGAAAGAACAACGATTTTGCAATCAGAGAACAAGACCCTTACTCTCAAACAGAGACTTCAGTACTAACACTCTTTCATGAAAATAGTAATGCAGAAAACAATTAACTCTATCTAACAGAGAACAAAGCCACCTAGTTCCTTCCTTTATGAGCAGGAGCCTTGAGCCTTGTATCTGTTTTAGCACACTTGTGAGGTTGAGGTTTATAGAGAACAGGGCAGTCTGATCCCTTCCTTTCTGAGCAGGAATCCCTAACCCAATCCCTGGCTAACACACTTGCAGGAGTAAATGAAATCTACAGAAGACAAGGTGTTGTGATTCCTTCCTGTTTGAGCAGGAACCCTTTAACCAAATCTCTGGCTAGCACACTTGCAGAGGTAAATGAAATCTACAGAAGTCGAGGTATTTGGATTCCTTCTTATCTAAGCAGGAACCCTTTAATCAAACCTCTGGCTAGCACACTTGCAGAGGTAAATGAAATCTACAGAAGTCGAGGTATTTGNGATTCCTTCCTGTCTGAGCAGGAACCTTTTAACCGAACCTCTGGCTAGCACACTTGTAGCAGTAAATGAATTCTACAGAGGGTATGATATTCCAATCCCTTTCTGTCTGAGCAGGAACCTTTAACCAAATCTCTGCTAGCCTCATAAAATCATCACACAAGATTGCTGATAAAAAGAATTACAAATTCCATTCAATAAACTAAGACAGAGTCAGTAGTGTTTCAGCAAAGAAGAATCCATTAAAAACAGTGTTTCAGCAAACGACAGTTAAACAAAGCATGAACAAAAATTATACTAACACACTTCTAACTAATGGGTGAATCTTGTGAAGAAGGTGGGCCCTCCCTTCTCACAAGATTCCCCTGAACGAAAAGTTAGAGAAGGATACTCAAAGCAGTCTTATATTCATCTGTCGAAA
>JASDQU010108928.1:29068-41982 GCA_032191745.1 Picea mariana
TCCTTACTCTATCGATGTCCATAGGGACATGTTGTAATATTCCAAAGGGGCTTGTTGCTTTCTAGTTATCCATCCTAATCCTAATAGGGGAATAGATCAACTTAGGTTTTCCCATCAATGCCCAAGTCTGCTTCATCATGACATTGACCTCCGACCCCAAGTCGAGGACCATATAGTATATATCATACTCTCCAATTTGAGTATTCAAGTGTAATTCCTTATTTTTCCTTCTCTTTTTAGATACTTGGTGTACTTCTCTATTCAGTAAGGGATCTATCTTACCTAGCTCATACTGTCTGATTAAATTTTGTAGTTCTTGTACACCGCTTTCATCCTGAATCAACTTAATGCAAGTATATAATAATTCCATGAGCTTGCTTACCTCTTTTATTTCTTTTGGCAGAGAAAACTGATCAAATGCCAGAGGAATTACATATACTCTCACTTTTGTTCATGTCTCTGATGAAGAACCTTGGTCTCCCCTAAATTCTTTTCTTGCCTCCTCAAACATTTTTTTTTCTTTCTTTGCATCAAAATTTTGTGTCTTCTATATATCTTTTCTTACTACTTATTCTTCTATAGTCTTTCCTTGGGTCATTCTATCTTCTCCTGTAACAGCACCTCCTCTGGTGATAAAAGCGACTCTAGGGTCCTCTCCGCAAGGTTCAACGTATATCAGCTGAACTTGCGGGTTCTATTGAGGTCCTTGTCTCTCCTGACATTTAGCTAGTAGTACATGACAATATTCTATAACATGTTCGAATCAAATGCAGTAGCTACAAGTCATACAAGGGTTCTAACAGTCCCTTACTAAGTGTCCTAGTTGCACACAGTTGTAACAAATGATCTGTCCTCGACCTCGACCCATACCTCATGTTGGCCTTTGGGTATGGAAGAAAGTGAAGATCAAGACAGAAAGGAAGAAATGTGAACTGTGTGGAAGACATAGTAATTGTTACTGGATCAAAGTAAGAAAAAGAGAATAAAAGACAGAGAAAAGTAAGAGAAAGCAAGCCGTTGGATGAGGAGATTGAAGATGACAGATCAGCAAGGAATATGGATCGTGGACAACTCAAAAAGCGAAAAAATCCACTGTTGGATGAGGAGATCAAAGATGACAGATCAGCAAGGAATATGGATCATGGACAACTCAGCAAGAGAAAAAATCCATCGTTGGATGCTTTGGAGAACCACGTGAGAAGGAAGGAAAGACAGGTTGGTGAAGCCATGAAAACACGAGTCAAGTTGACCTAGGGTTTTAGACACCTAGGGTTTTGGTATCTAGGGTTTTGACACTTAGGTCTCGGCCTAAGACTGTCAGTGAGATATTGTAATATATAAATAAAGGTTAAGAGGACCTGGGTTGTTAAGTGTGGGCTTTTGTTGTTGTCGTTGATATAGAGTTAGAGAATGTTATGAGAAGAGATTGCTAGTGAGAGAGAATCATTGTAGTGTGAGAGACTTCAGGTATTGTAAGATCTTTAGCTGGGTGTGAAGATCAATCCTACAACTGGGTGCACAGAAAGGGGAGAGACAGAGAGAAGAAGAGAGAATATATGTTGGCTAAGAGCGCAGATCAGAACTATATGCTTTCATATTAATATATTATAAAGCACAGTTTTTTGGACATAGACCTAGAGAGAGGGTGAACCACGTATATCTTGTTTCGAGTGTGCTTGATGCTCTGTTATTTGTCATTTGATATGTTGCTATGATGATAATGTATTAGATATGAGATATAACTTGCACAGTAGGTTGTAGGAAGATAAAGAATACTATATTGTTGTGTGTTGGTTGCTTTGATTCCACCTTGCAGTGTTTCTGGTTGTAGACATCTATGTCCTGCAACCCCCTCATAGCTACTTTGGGTGAGACTGCATCTGCCTCGCAGGTGTTTCCGAAATGGCCAGTAGTTAGGGCTTGTTGGTGCACTCTTGGAGATGAACCCTGGGTCTGCCCCTATGCCAACAAATGGTTATGTTGTCAGGACCAGAATCTTCTTGAGGGAATGTCAAGGTGGTTTCCATTAAAGAAAGAGATTCAGAAGTGGATAGAAGACCAAGAAAAGGACTTCATTGAAGCCCATAACAAGAACCCTAATATTAGTACAAAGGATTGGTTGGAGAGATATATCTTTACTGATATACACGAAATTTTCTTTGGAGGAATCCATCAGGATCTATATTAGTGGTTAGCTAGGTTAGCAGATACCCAATTTGAGATCATATCTAGGCCACCTTTGTTTTGGACGTTGGCGCTGATCAAGAAGGTTAAGAGAGTTGATAACACTATGTCAATAGCAATATATTATTGGTTTGATAGTACCATTGGAGGGTATATCGCCGAGTTTTTTGTTAACAAAGTAGAGTCATATAGCCAAGCCGAGAGATATTTCTTTAAGGAACCTAGAGGAAAATTTTTACATTTTCTGAAGTTGAGGATCAAGATGCTATTGCATGAGAAGAACATCTTGAAGATACATTAGTTAGATGGATTGGAAAAAGATAATGTTCAATAATTTAGAGAGTGACAGTGACACAGAGACTGGACATATGCGCAGTGGCAAAGTGTTCACAGAAGTTTATCTTGTGAACCTAATTAAGAGGAACTACGGAGATGAGGGTAGAGGAAGAGGAAGCTGAAGAACCTCGTCAGGAAGATCCAGA
Source organism: Picea mariana (assembly GCA_032191745.1). Classification (NCBI taxonomy): domain Eukaryota; kingdom Viridiplantae; phylum Streptophyta; class Pinopsida; order Pinales; family Pinaceae; genus Picea; species Picea mariana. The sequence continues at coordinate 31,735 of JASDQU010108928.1, forward strand.
AACTTCAGGAAATGGATAGACCATTGAAGTAAGTACTATTACTTCCCCTATTTTTTTAGTAGCAACAAGCAATCAAAATAGTCAGAGTCGCCAAATTGCTCAGAGTACTATTACTAGCAGTTCAACATATACTCAAACAAGAAACCTAGGAAGATCTATGGAAGATGAGATGAGGCTCCCTATATTTAGGGGAGATGGATCTAAATATCCTGATGAACACTGGTTCCTATGCGAAGCCGTATGGAATATTAAGAATGTCACCGAAGAAGTTGTTAAAAGAGATCAGTTTAGCACTACCCTAAGAGATTGCACACTGAGCTGGTACATGAAGCTTGTCCAAGGACTTGCATAGCTTAAGACCCTGAATGAGATTAAGAATGCATTGATTGTAGAGTTCAAGAAACCCAAGTTGGAGTCATAATGTATTATGGAGCTGAAAGAGATCAAGCAGAAAGTAGTTGAACATGTTTGGGAATTCGATCAAAGGTTCAAGACCCTAACAGGTTGGTTGACTTTTCAGATTCCAGATGAACAGAACAAAGAATGGTTCATTTCTGCCCTCTTACCACACATCAGAGTTCCTCTGATGCAACAGAATATTTCTTCGCAGGATGAGGCATTGGAGATCACCATGAAGCTAGAATCAGCCCCTATAGGAGAATCCAACTTAGTTATGAGTCAAATCTTGAGTCATCTAACTAGTTTGTCTCTACAATTCGAAGATATGAAGAAAGACAAGGGAAAAGATAAAAGAGAAGACATTTGGTGTGTTAGATGCAGAGAAGAAGGCCATGACAAGGAACATTGTTCCCTATTCCATGAATACTTGGCATCTAGAGCTTCGAGCCCCTTGAAACAAGTTACCCTACACTGGTGCAAGGTATGCAGAAATAGACATCGCCCTGGTGAGTGCTACTACATGCAAAAATATGTTCATACACCCACAAATTCGTAGTTCATGTTCTGTATGTATGTGGGACATGATGATATGGATTGTAGGGATTATGATCTCATGCATGAAAGGTCAAGGGATATATACAATATTCAAGGCGAAGTATAGCAAGAAGGAAACACTACGCAATATAATTCTCCAGGAAGAGGAAACTTCAACCCTCGTGGTGGGTTCTGAGGAAGAGGATGAGGAGGAGGTATGGGTCAAGGTTGAGGATAGATAATCTGTTATAATTACACACATCCAGGACACTTGGAAAGGGACTGTCATAACCCTTGTATGACTTTAAGCTATTGCAGTTCATTCGAGCATGTTATCGAGGAATGTCCAACATTGCTAGCTAAACTTCAAGAGAAACAGAGACCTCAATAGAACCTGTATATACAATTGATCAAAGAATAACCTCGTGGAGCCGACCCTAGAGTCATTATTATCACTAAAGGAGGCGTTGTTAAAGGAGAGGATAGAATGACCCAAGGAAATACTACGGAAGAATCAAGAGTCAGGAAAGTTGCAGAGAAGACACAAACTTTTGATGCAAAGAAAGAAAAAACATATTTGAGGAGGAAAGAAGAGAATTTAGGGGAGACCAAGGCTCTTCATCGAAGACATGACCAAAAGTAAGAGAATGTGCAATTCCTCTGGCATTCGATTAGTATTCTTCGCCCAGAGATGGAAAAGAAGCAAGTAAACTTGTCAGTTTCTTGTATATGTTTATAGAGATGATTAAAGATGAGAAAGATACACAAGAAATGCAAAATTTGGTCAGACAATATGAGATAGGAAGGGTGGATCCTTTACTGAATAAAGCAGTACATCAACTATCCAAGAAGATAAGGACAAATAAGGAACTACACCTAAATGCTCAGAATGGAGAGTATGATATAGACTATGTGGTCCTCGACTTAGGGTCGGAGGTCAATGTCATGGCGAAGCAGACCTGGGAACTGATGGGAAAACCTAAGCTAATCTATTCCCCTATCAGGCTTAGGATGGATAATCAATAGGCATTAATCCCCTTAGGAATATTGGAACATGTCTCTGTGGACATCAACGGAGTAAGGACATTTGCAGACTTCGAGGTGATTGAGATAGTTGATGATAGTTGTCCTTACCTTGCACTATTAGGAATTGATTGGGCTTTCAATAATTCCACCGTGGTTGATTTAAATAAAATATGAATGACATTTGAAGTAGATTTCCTTAGGGTCATCGCACCGTTAGATCTCGATGAAGGTCAAAGATACACAAAACCCATCAGAGAAGAAGATTGCGCATATGAACTGGAAAACATATACAAATTAATACCCAGACAACAGGATTACATTAATCCTACAGTAGATGGAAACTTAAGTTGGCGAAATGACAATGTGTGTTCATCAAACTTAGAAGAAGTGCTAGAGAACTGGCAGAATAAAATGTACAAAGTATCTACAAGGCGATGTGCTAGATTAACTAGGGAATTCTGCTGGATTAGTACAACAGTAAGTAACTTACCCACCTTTGACGAACTGAATCCTTTAGAAACCTTCTTGTCAGATTTTGATGAAAGTGTACCAACACAAAAAATATTGTTGGCAATGGATGAGGACCTGAAAGCCACACTAGCAAGATGGTGGGGTTCACACAAAAACAACGTTACAGACTGGGTATAATATCATACTTTGATGACATCATGATTCTCAGCACAAGTAGAAAGATGAAAAGTTAGGTACACAAGTCGAAGCTGCCCGAAGGACCATGTGTGAAGTTGCAAGGAATCCTAGAGAAATATCCCTCAAGAGAAGTAGGTGCACAAATTCATTAACACATTGGACACCACCCCTATCAACTGGTATCTTCAAGAAGAACTGCGCCTCATCACTACAGATTGGGAAGGTATGACTCAGAACTTTGTCACTACATTTTTATTTGAAATCCAATATCCTACAGTTGATCAAGCATTATAGATTGTAAGACAGAAAGTGTTTGAGGAGGCCTCTAGCCTCCCTTTGGAGTAAGAAGAGGACGAATGGACTGCGCCTCTCTAGAAACTACAAGGTTGTTACAACATCAATGTTGATGAAGATGATGATCCTAGGAAGGTGAAGATCGTCGAAACAGAAGGAAAAAGTGACATAGAAGGACCAAGAGTTGAGCTACCATTTATTGGATATCCGATCAAGATCAAGAAAGTCAATATTGGAACAGAGAAGACGTTGAAGCTTGCAAATGTTGGAGATTATTGGGATGTTTCCGCTATTGACAAGATTACAGAGTTACTGCATGAATATCAGGACTTGTTTCCAACCAAGTTCATTGATATGAAGGGTATTAAAGGACCTATGGGAGAGATCAGGATCCCTTTGAAGCCATATGCAAGACCATTCAAACAGAGACCTTATAGATTGAACCCTAAGTATAAGGAGAAAGTGAAGATTGAACTAGAAAGAATACTGGAAACATGGATCATACAACCTGTGGAAGAGTCAGAATGGATAAGCCCTATGGTGGTACAAGACAAGAAGACAGGAGAGATCAGGATCTGCATAGATCTCAGGAAGATGGATGATGCCTATTTGCATGATCCCTTCCCTACGCCATTCACTAACGAAGTGTTAGATAATGTAGGAGGTCAAGAAGTATATTCTTTTACAAATGGATTCTCAGGATACCATCATATCCAGATTGCCAAGGAAGATCGCCATAAGACCACCTTTTCCACAGAATGGGGATCCTACCAATATACAGTAATTTCTTTTGGATTGAATAATGCCCCAACCATCTTTTCTAGGATGGTATTCGAAGCATTCAAGGAGTTCCTACATAAGTTTATAGAAGCATACTTTGATGATTGGAAAGTTTTTAGTTTATTGAAAAATCATATCGAATGTTTAAGGTTAATGTTGGACAAGTGAAAGCAGTTTCATATTGCCTTAAACCTGAAGAAATGCATCTCCTTTTCACCATTTAGAGTGTTTTTAGGTCATATTGTATGCAAGTAGGGATTGTTGGTAGACCCATCTAAAACTACCATCATAGTTGATCTACCCCCTCCTACTTTAGTCAAACAATTTCACACTGCACTGGGACACACAGGATATTATAGGAAGTTCATTAAAGGTTATGCCCAGATTACAGCAACCATGGAGAAGCTTTTGAAGAAAGACTGTCAATTTCACTGGATAGAAGAATGCCAATAGAGCTTCGACACACTGAAACAAAAAATGGTTATTGTGCCTATTCTACTTTTCCCAGATTGGAGTAAGGAGTTTCACGTGCATGTCGATGCATCTTCTATTGCATTAGGATTTGTGTTAGTACAACCAGGAATAGGATACATCGACCACCCGTTAGCCTTTGCTAGCAAGAAGCTATCAACAACTGAGATTAATTACACCACTACTGAGAGAGAAGGGTTAGCCATGGTGTATGTGATTCAGAAGTTCGGCCACTACTTGTTGGGAGGACACTTTAAAATGTTTATTGATCACTCCGCGCTAAAATACCTAGTCAACAAGCCAATGTTGGGGGGGAGAATATGCATATGGCTTCTGTTATTTCAATAATATGATTTTGAAATCGTAGTTAAGCCAAGGAGAATGAACAAAGGTCCTGACCACTTGTCGAGGTTGGAACATGGAGAATAGCTTGCTAGTTTGGAGGATACACTATTGGATGCACAGCTGCTAACCATTAGAAATATTGATAACCACTTCATAGAGATAGTCAATTTCTTGTCAACAGGAATGGGACCTAGCGAGTACACAATCCCCCAGAAGAAACAACTAGTAGTGTGCGCTACAAACTTTTCACTTATAACAAGACAAATATACAAGATGGGACCTGATGAGGTATTGAGGAGGTGTGTTATGGAAGTAGAGAGACCATTGATCCTCATCAAAGCTCATGAAGGCATCGCAGGAGGACACTATGCAGGGAAAGCCACTACATAGAAGGTTCTTCGAGATGGCCTTTGGTGGCCTACCTAACACACAGATGCTAAAGACTATCACAGAGCCTGTGATGTATGCCAAAGAGTTTGGAAACCATCCAGAAGAGATGAAATTTCATTAGCACCACAACTAACCCTACAAGCATTCGAGAAATGGGCCATTGACTTCATGGGACCTATAAACCCACCAGGAAAGCACACAGGAGCAAGGTACATAATCACTGCAACAAAGTACTTGACCAAATGGGCCAAAGCAAGAGCAGTTAAGGACTATAGTGCCACTACATTTGCACGCTTCATATTTGATGACATCATAACCAGGTTTTGATGCCCGAAGATCCTTATGAGCGATAAAGTCACACATTTCCTCAATGAGACCATTGAAGCCTTGAATAAGGAGTTTGAAGTTCATCATCAGAAGAGAAAGCCTTACCATCCATAAGCAAATGGTGCAGTTGAAGCATTCAACAAGATCTTGGAGAGAACGCTAATGAATATTTGCAATGTCAATAGAGATGACTCGGATTTAAGAGTACCAACAATATTATGGGCCTATAGAACCACTTGCAAGAAGCTAACAATGAATACCCCCTTTAAATTGGTGTATGGTCTCGAAGTTGTTGTCCCAATGGAGTATTTGGTACCAAGCCTAATGATCGTTGTCTTTACAGATATGGACGACAATGGCGTTGTTTGAGAGAGGCTTGCACAGTTGTTCGAACTGGAGGAAGACAAATTTATTGTTGGATTCCATTAGCAGGTCCAGAAAGAAAGCGATAAGGCGTACCATGATAGGAATATCAAGAAGAAGGCATTTAAGCAAGGTGATATAGTACTGGTATATGACAGTAAGTTCATGAAACATCCAGGGAAGTTTTGAACACACTGGCTCAGACCATATGAAGTTTCCTATGTTACAGAAGGAGGAGTTGCTCAGTTGAAGACTTTGAATGGAGAATGGAAGGAAGGTTTGGTGAATGGAAGCCGAATGAAGCTGTATTATGAAAACCAATTGCCTCGTATCTCTCAGTAAAAATAGGTGGAAAAGGGTCTAGGTACCAGGTGCAGTTGAAACTGGGTACCAAACACATAAAAGACAGTCTGTATAAGGGAGGAAGGGAGGCACAGAGAAGAAAGCATAGGCTGCCCTACGTAGTCTGAAGATGAAGCAAAGCAGAGGGATCAGATATAAAGTGCCTCGGGATGAGTCACAACTGAGTGTTGGGGGATTATTGGCCCTTGGGTATGGAAGAAGCGAAGATCAAGGAAGAAAGGAAGAAATGTTAACTGTGCAGAAGACACAGTAATTGTTACTGGGTTGAAGTGAGCAATAGAGCAGAAAAGACAGAGCGAAGTAAGAGAAAGCAAGCCATTGGATGAGGAGATCAAAGATGATAGATCAACAAGGAAGATGGATTGTGGAAAATTCAACAAGCAGAAAAGGCCCCCATTGGATGCTTTGGAGCACCACGCGAGAAGGAAGGAAAGATAGGCTCGTGAAGCCTTGAAAATGTGGGTTAAGTTGACCTAGGGTTTTAGACACTTAGGGTTTTGGTATCTAGGGTTTTGTCACTTAGGTCTCAGCCTAAGACTTTCGGTGAGATATTGTAATGTATAAATAAAGGTCAAGAGGACCTAGGTTGTTAAGAGTGGGTTTTTGTTGTTGTTGTTGATAGAGAGTTAGAGAATGTTATGAGAAGAGATTTCTAGTGAGAGAGAATTATTGTAGTGTGAGAGCCTTCGAGTATTGTGATATCTTCATATGGGTGTGAAGATCAGTCCTGTAGCTGGGTGTGCAGGAAGGGGAGAGACAGAGAGAAGAAGAGAGAATATCTTCTGGCTAAGAGTGCAAATCAGAACTGTATGCTTTCATCTTAATATATTATAAAGCATAGTTCTGTGGAAGTATCCCTAGAGAGAGGGTGAACCACGTATATCTTGTGTCATGTGTGATTGATGCTCTGTTCTTTGTCTTTTAATATACTACTATGATGATAATGTATTATATTTGAGATATAACTTGCACAGTAGGTTGTAGGAAGATAAAGACTACTAGATTGTTGTGTGTTGGTTTCTTTGAATCCACATTGCACTCCTTCTCACTGTAGACATATCTATCCTGCAACCCCCTCATAGCTACCTCGGGTAAGACTGCATCTACCTCACAGGTGTTGCTGAAAGGGCTAGTAGTTAGGGATTGTTGGTGCTCTCTTGGAGCTAAACCATGGGTCTACCCCTGTGCCAAAACCTCATCCTCATCCTCGTCCTCATAATCCACCATGAGGGTTGAAGTTTCCTCGTCCTAGAGAATCATATTGCATAGTGTTTCCTTCTTATTGTACTTCACCTTGAATTTTTTATATATCCCTTGACCTTTCATGCATGAGGTCATAATCCCTACAATCCCTATCATCATGCCCCATGGACTTATAGAACGTGCAATACAAATTTGTGGGTGTTTGAATGTATTTTTGCATGTAATAGCACTCTCTTGAGCGATGTCTATTTATGCATACCTCGTACCAGGGTAAGGTGACTTGCTTCAAAGGGCTCGAAGCTTTATAGGCCAAGTATTCATGAAATAGGGGACAATGTTCCTTGTCATGGCCTTCTGATGTGCATCTAGCAGACCAGATGTATTATCTTGTATATTTTCCCTTGTCTTTCTTCATATCTTCGACCTGCAAAGACAAACTGGTTAGTTGACTCAAGATTTGACTCATACCTGAGTTGGATTCTCCCATAGGGGTTGATTCTAAATTCATGGCAATTTCCAGTGCCTCAGCCTATGAAGAAATATTTTGTTACATCAGAGGAACTCTAATGTGTGGTAAGAGAGCAACAATGAACCATTCTTTGTTATGCTCATCTGGAATCTGAAAATTCAACCGACCTGTTAAGGTCTTGAACCTCTGATCGAATTCCCAAACAGGTTCAACTACTTTCTGCTTGATCTCTTTCAGCTCCATAATACATTGTGTGTCCAACTTGGGTTTCTTGAACTCTGCAATCTAGGGGTGATTTTAAGGATGGAAATTTATTTTTAAATGTAGAAACCTTGGCGAATATTACTAATCCTTCATATGCCAACTATAAATGTTTGGCGATATTTTTGTAAAAATATTTAAATTTCTATGGATTTTATATAGTTTTTATAAATTTTTGGCGATTTTTAAGGTAAAATAATTTTATCCTATAGAATTTGGGCGAATCATTTTTAAAATAGAGAATCTCGTTTTTTGAAAAACCATGGAAAATTAGCCCATGAGCGAAATTTAGCCCCTAAAATCATCCATGCTGCAATCAATGCATTCTTAATCTCATTTAGCGGCTTAGGTTGTGCAAGTCCTTGGACAAGCTTCATGTACCAGCTCAGTGCGTGATCTCTTAGGGTAGTACTGAACTGAGCTATTTTAACAGCTTCATCGGTGACATTTTTAATATTCCATACAACTTCACATAGGAACCAGTGTTGATCAGGATCTTCAAATCCATCTCCCCTAAAGATAGGGAGCCTCATATCATCTTCCATAGAACTTCCTAGGTTTCTTGTCTGAGTATATGTTGAACTTCTAGTAATAGTACTCTGAGGACTCTGGTGACTCTGACTATTCTGATTGCATAGTGTTGCTAAAAAAATAGGAGTAGTAATAGTACTTACTTCAATGGTTTGCATAGTTCCTGAAGTTTCTGGCTCTTCTCGGCGAGGTTCTTCAGCTTCCTCTTCCTCTTCCCTAGCAGATTCTGAATGCTCTTCATCCATAAAATCTTCCTCTTCTCCATTGTAGAAGCCCTCATCCCTGTAGTTCTACTTAAACAAGTTTGCAAGATGAACTTCTCCGAATGCTCTGCCACTACACGTATGTCCAGTCTCTATGTCGTTGTCACTGTCTAAATTATTGAAAATTAGACTTTTAAAATCCATCCAACGATTGTATCTTCAATATGTTCTTCTCATCCAATAGCATCTTGATCCTCAACTTTAGAAAGTGTAAAAAATTTCCTCTGGGTCCCTTCAAGAAATACCTCTCGGCTTGGCTATATGACTCTACTCTGTCAACAACAAACTCAGTGATGTACCCTCCAATGGTGCTATCAAAACAGTGATCTACTACTCATGACACGACGTTATCAACTCTATTGACCTTCTTGATCAACGTCGATGTCCAAATCATAGGAGGTCTAGATCGGATCTCAAAATGAGTATATACTAACCTAGCTAACCACTCATATAGCTCCTGATGGATTCCTCCAAAGAAAATCTCATGTATATCAGTGAAGATATATCGTCCTAGCCAATCCTCTATACTAAGATTAGGGTTCTTGTTATGGGCTTCAACGAAGTCCTTTTCTTGATCTTCTATCCACTTCTGAATCTCTGTCTTTGATGGAAACCACCTTGACATTCCCCCAAGAATATTCATGTCCCGACAATGAAACCATTTGTTGGCATAGGGGCAGACCCAGGGTTCAACTCCAAGAGTGCACCAACAAGCCCTAACTACTGGACCTTTCGGTAGCTATGGGGGGTTGCAGGATAGAGATGTCTACAACCAAGGGTAATATCAAGTGGATCTGATACAAGAAAAACACAACATTTGTATATACAATACCAAATTAGATCTACTTTGCATGAATATCTGTCAGATCTAACACAGTAAAGAAATAACAGTATATCAAATGAAAAAGAACAGAGAATCAATCACAAACAACATAAGATATACATGGTTCACCCTCTCTCTAGTGCTACATCCACAAAACTATTATTTATAATATATTAAGATGAAAGCATACAGTTATTATCTGTTCTCTTAGCTAGCAGATCTTCTTTCTTCTCCTCTTTGTATCTCTCCTCCCTGCGCACCCAACTACAGGCCTAATCTCCTCACGTAGCTTAAGATATTATAATCCTAGAAGGATCTACACTTATCACTTCTCTCCCACACAACAATAATCGCTCATGCCAATAACAAAACTAGAACAAACAATACCAACAACAACCATCCTGGGTCCTTTAGACCTCTATTTATACATTACAATAGTTCTCTGACAGTCTTAGGCCAAAACCTAGATGTCAAAACCCTAGATATGAAAACCTTAGGTGTCTAAAACCCTAGGTAAACTTGACCCATGTTTTCAGGGCTTCACCAGCCTGTCTTTCCTTCCTTCTCATGCGATGCTCCAAAGCATCCAACGATGGTTTTTTCCGCTTGTTGAGTTGTCCATGATCCATCTTCCTTGTTGATCTGTCATCCTCGATATCCTCCTCCAACAACTTGCTTTCTCTTACTTCACTCTGTCTTTTCTGCTCTTCTACTCACTTTGACCCGATAATAGTCATTGTTTCTTCCGCATAGTTCAC
>JASDQU010108929.1:0-16959 GCA_032191745.1 Picea mariana
ACATTATGGAGATCAAAGAATTGCTCCATCTAAAGTATCCATGTGATTGGTTCCTTTCCATCAAACTTCCTCATATCAATCTTAGGAATGTGGTTGGTCTTCAAACCAAATTTGGAGTTTCCCCATTCTTGATTCACCTTCCTTGTGTACTCATCATGAATTTCAAGGGATGCATTTTCACTTTTAGGTGTCTTCTCTGTTACAAAATTTTTCAATACTTCCATGATCTCCCCTACGCATTTCTTCACCTACGCATTTCTTCACCTTCATCAAGAGTCCAAGTAGGATTTTTTGAAGGATTATTTTTTGTAGAATTTCCCTTTTTGGGTGGCATGTTGGCCAAGTATCACTTTTGAACCTTGATTTTGAGGTGGTTCTGCTAGACAATATTTCTTATATTGTATCTCCCAAGTTTCGGCCCTTCTGGGTATGAAACTTTCTTTTATGTAGTTCTATGATATTTCTTCTCTGCCATGCCACAGGTCTGATCAAAATTGGATGTGCCAAGTGGAATTTACGGTAACTTCCCCACAACTTTCCGATTTTTGGCCTTTCCAGGATATCTCACTTGTATAGCGTGCCCCGCACAAAATAATTGATATAAAATTATGAAACTTGCACTAGTACAAACTGTCCATGATCCAATGAAACAAGTCCCACTCAATTTCGATACTCTAGTAAGAAGTTATGATTGTTTTACCTGGAACACCTTCTTGAGACTAGTCAATAGGACTAGTCAGATACCCTATCTTACACAAGGTGTATCTACAAATTTAAGATGACCCAGAAGCTGAAACTTTTACCAAAGATACCTTACTAACTTATGTAAATATCCTCCAGAGTTGAGGGTCTGAAACGTTACAAAAATTTTTTTATAGTGAAAATTCTGTAATGACTTAGTTCAAGATGATTCCAGAACCCTATCTTGTATAGGATGTATCTCCGAAAGTATAAGGCCTCAGGAGCTGAATTTTGAACCCAACGTACCTTGATCCATCTACTAAATATCCTCTAAGACGTTCCTTCTGAAACATCTTACAAAAAAAGTTATAGTGAAAATTCCAAGGTGTCTCAAATGTAGCAGCGAAACCCCAAGACCTTGAGCTCTGATACCATATGTTAAGAACCAAATATCAATATAGCATAGAAAAACTTCAGAAAAAGTAGTCAACGCCTTGAAAAGAGATAATTTCAAATAATAATCCTCTTCAAGGGGGTAACCTCCTTTTACCCTACTTAAATGTTCAATTACAAGATGATTCAAAATGAAAATATCTGCTTGGTATATATAGGAGACTAGGAGGTATAATTACAACTAATGGCCTAAAGTCGACATAAATAAAATAACATTACTAATATAATATGCCCCAATTAAGGGGTAATGAGCCAATATTAGGGCTTAACAACCACGTTCACCCCTTCCCAATACACATCAATTATGATTTTACTGGTGATAGCTCACCACAAATGTGCATAAAGATTGGCATTAATAAGCAAAAAGCTCGAGGTAATCTCCCATTAAAATGCATTTATGAGAGAATATTATGGAATCTAATTAGTTTCCTCTGTCAATTTTGAATTCACAAAAAAATGATGATTGTTTTAGTTTTTTTGAGACGTCATCGTAGCAAGAATTCAATATTGTGCTGACCCGCTGTCATCTACAAAGGTATTCACATGATGCTACTCTTTAGTATTGTGCACATAATTTTTGTACCTTACATGTTTGCATATTTGAGGCTCTACTTGCATATGAAAATGTTGCTCCACCATTCCAATTTGAACATAGTTTTCATTTGGGCCACAGAGAAAAATAATAAAATAAAATAATATGAAAATTGTTGAAGTAAATATAAACAAATTATCTTTTGACTTGAACCTGCTTTTGTCAAGAACCAGGTATATCACACAACTGTCAATGTTTTCCCCACTTTTCAATAGTTTCTTGATTTCCCTGCCATCTTTGCACGCTTTCCCAATGCAAATTGATGATGCTTTTATTAGCTTTGAAAAGAGTGGAATTAAAAGGCAAAAAGGTCGAGGACATCTGCCAGTAAAACACATTGAACCAAGATTTACTGGAGATTATATTATGATGTTGCAGCGTCCATTTTAAATACAATGAGGAGCAAAGGAAGGTTTTCATCACCTTATGTCTATAGCTCGACAACATGTCTGTGAAGATACCCTGAATATTTTTGGGCACGAGGACCAACATTTTCAGTCGTCCATAGATTATGGATACTACTCGTCCACTTCTTCCCAAGTTAAAATTATCTTGACATCTGAAATTGTAATGACACATTGTATCTGTGAATTTGTTTTACTTTAAGAACTTGGTCACGTGCTGCGCCGAGAACTATATTCCGAACCAACAGATTGTCTAGATGGGTGACCATTTCCAAATCTCCCTATCGCCTAAAGTATTTCTAAAGATGTTAACACTTCCCGACCCAATGCCTACTTTCAAGGGCGAGAATTGTGAACAGTTCTTAAAGAAGCATGGCAATGAATTAGACCTCTTGCCAAAGTTATTACAAGACCCAACACCCACTCCCCAAGACATGGCCATATTACAGGTTAGTGCATGTAAAAACCTTTTTCGGAAAATTGCATGGCTTTTCACGAGGAGAAGGAGACAAGAAAGTGTAGCTGGCATCTCTCGGATGATTCTGTATATTTTATATTTTAGGGTCAAGCAACAAACCATTTTCCATTGTCGCAAGCTGATTTCCATTCAAATCTCTTCCCAGTTATTGCAATACAGTAGGCAAAATAAATTATTTATGCCATCTTATTTAATTTTCGCCGTGCCGAATTGCTATCCATTTCCTGGACTATCTATGTGTAGGAAGTTGAACTCTGAATTTGACCCAGTAACATTCTCATGCTAGAAATTATGGAGACACGACGCTTTCCAACAATTTTATAAGGTCTTTAATTATTTAGTTTTAGTTTTTAAAGCATTGATATTTGGAAAGTATTTTCCCCAGTTTTCTCGCCGGCCGACAATCTTCCTGGGTAGGAAGGGCATAGTAGAAGAAATGGAGAAGTATAATGTTATAAGGATTTTCGGGTCTAAACAAAATCCTTTCTTCCTTCCATGTCACATATATGAAAAATGGAAAGGACAATTCATCTCTATGCCTTGAAAAGTTCGATATTTTATGGTCAGGAACCAATTCAACCGTTCTTCAACTTACATTATCCTGAATGGATTCCATACCAGTACCAATGATTCACACAGGCAGAACCGAAAAGACCCAGTTGAAAAAAGTGCCCAATCCCCGACCGCCACAACCAAGACCACAACATCTCATAGCAGTACTCCAACGGCTTACCCAAGTAACAAATTCACACATAGTTCTTCAGGTGGATTAGGAGATAAGAAACCTCCCTTCGAAAAAATTGAAAGCTATCACAAGATTCCTGTGGGAAAAAAAAAGAAAACAATAGTCCAAGAACAGGAGGGCCTGAGGGGAGATATTGATATCTATGATCTCTCCCTCGAAGATATGGAACTAGAAATTGACATTGAAAAAATGTTCCTTGACGACGATCCCCTAGACAAAACTTCTCCTCACAATCTTGGGATGGGAATATTTGGCATAGATACATTGGATGAAGAAGAGTCTTTTGCATTCCAAAGCGCTGTTTTTGATAGCGAATAAAAAAAATTGATTATTGAAAACAAAGATGTAAAGAATAAGAAAGGGACAACTCATTCATAGTTCAACCTACACAACATGCTCCCTTCCCAGATATCCAAGATGCACCGAGAAACTAGAGATTCTCTAGACAACTCTATTAGCGGCCTTGAAACGAAAAACCTCATGTTAAAGACGCAAATCAAAGAGTTGGAGGCAACTCTAATGCCTCTTCCACTATTTTCTACTCCTTTGGCAATGGTCAGGTCCATCGCACTTGCGCCAAAGTTAAAAGGATCAACAAGCCTTCTCACATCGGCCCGAGACTATGTGGAAAATAATATAAACAAAATAATGGAATTAATAACATAATCTTGGGAAATGTCAAAGAGTATGGTCTCTTTTGGAACAAGAGTGCACGCTTTTCATGAGTATCTGGAAGCAGATCTCAAGAACGAGCAAGGTTTTTATCTTGGTGCAGTTTTACCATTTGGTGTTAAAGTTACTGGTATGATAGAATTCAGACGAAGACAAGAGGATCTCCCTTCCCTGGACCGAATAGACCAACTAAACGCATGATGGAAAGAAAAGGTAAAGAACCTGATTGGTATTGTTCAAGAACATAGCCATACCATATATAAATGAGACAAACTATTCAAGAAGCTAATTGAGATAGATCTAGCTGCCAACACCAATGAAGTCCAGGACCCAAAATTGATATTAAACTCATTGTTTTTAACCAAGCAAGCATTTGATGATCAAGTTCATATCTATAAAAGAATGTCATTTGAAAATTTCTATGGCATTCTTGAATATGGTGAAGATGATGTGAAAACTTGGCTAGTTGATTATGAAATTAGAAACAAAAATATTAAAGAAGCATTGCGCAAGTTGTCTATTGATCTAAGGGACTTGGAAAGTGAATTCTTCAATATAAAAATCCGCCATGAAATGAACGTGGCGCCCATGAGGAGATACACCGAAGAATGGTTGAAAAAGGTTGTCGACCAGATTACTAATGAAGGTCAAATCTGAGGAAAGCCATAAAAGAAAACAAGTGAAGAAATGACAAGGCATAGGGACACCATCATAGTAAGTTGATACTGATTATATTCTTCTATATTCATCCACTTATTCTAACAAAGCTTTAACCCAGATCTGACATTTTTCTCTTTCTTCTTGCCAGGTTTTGTTGTTTTCCATTGCCGACTTTCTTCTTTCTACAAACTTCATTATCGTACATCTTTTCTTTGTAGTCCATGACAGTCCCAATCAAAGTCATTCTAGCAAACACATTTTTATTTCACAGAATATGTACTGAACTATAGTTTTTTTTACAAATTTGAAGACAACTTTTTTTGGGGAAATATTCTCAAATGTATTTTGTGACCCAGTTAATCTAAATCTAAATATTTGGGTTGTTCTATGCTGGTATTCAATGCTTAGTGTTGTTACTTGGAATTTGTATTTCTTCATAAAATTAACTCATTTCGTTGTACATGTTCTTGTTCTATATTGTGCATATGCTGCAACTTCCTATATTTCAAAATATTCTTCGATATACAAATTGTAAAGTCATATATATTTTTTTCTCTATTCCTTATAGGTTTGAGCAAAAAAATTCGAGCCCAAAACACCATTCAAATTCAAACATGGTTTACTTTGGACCACAAATAATCTAGTAAGATACATTAATATGGATACATTTTAAATAAACATAAACAAAATCCCTTTAAACTTGAACCTGACTTTCTCGGGATCCTGGATTGTCCGCGGGTTGATCGGTTAGCAGCCTGTCAAATCCTCATTTCCATCTATATCTTCACATCAGGAACCCGAACGACAACGGTCCCTTTCAACACTTGGCCAAATATCTCACCGCGTCATCCCAACTTAGCGCTATCACATTCTTATCCCACGTGTTGCATTATATACATCTTGTACCCAACACTTCCATTATATACATTTTTCACCCAACAATTCCATGATAAAAGATAAAGTATAGAAGACGAAAAAGAAGGGTTAATATATTGACATCTGTGATAGATATCCCATTTGCTCGCAAGATTTTTTTTGCATGTTTATGGAGAAGTTATATACTTATTTCATATAATTTGAAAGAAGTGCGAGGTGGCGGGAACAAAAATACCCATGGAAAGCAGCCGGACGGGCTTCAAAATAGGGTGGGAAGGGTTCCTAAGGAGACATAAGGCCTCGACTGTCAAATTGTATATATTGAAACATTTTAGTGTAAAATGTGTAACATGAAGAGGGTGTTCCTGCCATCCTCAATTCAGATTTATTCTGCTATCTCTAGTGACAACTCAGTGCGATTCAAATTCATTTTGATTTCACTAGTGACAACATAGTGCACACCACACTTCTATGATATACATTTTACACCAAACATTTCTGTCATTTACAATTCGACCCCATTTTCCAAAATTTACCTTGTAAGCTGCTTGGAAGCAAACCTGAATTTTTTCGAAATCGTCGATTGGTCCTATATCGTCACATCATGATCTCGACCGACCACAGTTCCTTTCAACACTTAGCCAATTATCTCTTCGTGGGGTCGCGGTTGGCGCTATTATAAATCTTGCACCTAAAACTAGAGCCATCTACAGTTCCTCCATATACATCTTGCACCCAAAACTTCTATGGTCTACAATTCGTCCACATATTGGAACATGGTTTGCATTTAGACAACAAATAATCTATTAAGATACATTAATATAAATACAATTTAAATAAATATATTTAAACTTGAACCTGACTTTTTTCGAACTCATTCATTGGTCATATATCGTCACATCATGAGCTCGATCGACCGCAGTTCCTTTCAACACTTAGCCAATTATCTCTCTGCGGGGTCTTGACTTAGTGCTATCGAAATTTTATGCCCCTTGTTCCGTGATATAGGTATTCAACATCCCCCCCGAGTTGGCACTATTATAAATCTTGCATCTAAAACTTCTGTCATCTACAAGTGCATGATATACATCTTGCACCCAGAACTTCCGTACTCTACAATTCGTCGCGACTTCACGCTATTGATTTCTTATGCCCCTTGTTCCCTGATATACATGTTGCACACAACACTTAAGTGATATACATTTAGCACCAAACACTTGTGTCATTTACAATTCGACTCCGGTTATAGATCCTGCCTATCCGAGAATCTGTAATCTGAAAAGTGGCTAGGCATCGAATGGTTAGCGGTCGGTTGGAGTCATGATATAAAAGCATGAGTGCAAATCTAAATTGGTGCATCCGCCAATGCGTGCATTGAGACATTTTCGGAAAAATGGCAAAGTAACTTGAAAGAGAGAGTAGAGGGGAAAAATGGTCGGACAAGCTTCAAAACAGGGTGAGAAGGGTTCCCAAGGAGACATAAGGCCACACCTGGAAAATTGTATATATATTCTGCTTCTACTCGTGACAACTCAGTGCACAGGTTCACTTATTGGCATTAACAACCAAAATTACGTATTCTAAAATGATTCATGGGAGCCCGACCCATCCCCGGGTTGGCACTATTATAGATCTTGCACCCAAAACTTGCGTCATCTACACTTCTGCCATATACATCATGCACCCAAAACTTCCGTGGTATACAATTCGTCCACATATTCAAACATGGCTTACATTGGGACCACAAATTATCTATTAAGATACATTAATATAAATACAATTTAAATAAATATATTTAAACTTGAACCTGAAATTTTTCGAACTCGTCGATTGGTCCTATATCATCACATCATGAGCCCGACCGACCACAATTCCTTTCAAAACTTAGCCAATTATCTCTCCACGGGGTCACGCCTTCTATAGATTTCTTATGCCCTCATGTTCCATGATATACATGTTGCACACAATGCTTCCATGATATAGATTTTGCACCAAACACTTTCTTCATTTACAATTCGACCCCATTTTCCAAAATTTACCTTCTAAGATACTTGGCAGTGAACATGAATTTTTTCAAACTCATCGATTGGTCCTATATCGTCACATCATAAGCCTGACCGACCACAATTCCTTTCAACACTTAGCCAATTATCTCTCTGTGGGTTCGCGGTTGGTGCTATTATAGATCTTGCACCTAAAACTTGTGCCACATGTTATCACATAAACTTGTTAAAGCCTCAGGGGTTTTTGGTTTCTACCTAAGTTTGTATTTTTTCCCGTCTCTCCTCCTTTTGCAGACCCAATCATAAGGTTTTTCCTTTCGGCTTATATTTTTCTTCTTTTTGTCTGCCTGAGAAGTGTCATCCCTCAGCCTTTCAGTTCTCTCTTAGGCCGATCATTCCCCTCTTCATCTCTGTCTCTGATATTTTGGTTTCCTGAGCCCTCGACCAATTATTCAAGTAAACTATATAGGCCACATTCATGAGAACTAGGCGCAACACTTGAAGCAGTTTGATATCAACTCAAATCAAGCGAGTGAGCAAGATAAGCTTTCAGCTACAGAGATCCATCAGGCAGATCGGATCGACAACTATCGGGTGATCGGGATCATACAGTTGCACCAAGTTTAGCATCAAGTAGAGGTCCAAAATCACAAGGTCAATCCTAGCCGCTGGTATGGGGAAGGACGTGTGGTGCAAGATTAGCATTTCGTGGTTTCGCGAGATGGAGCGATCAAGGAGCATAGTCATCAGAACTCGTGAAATATGAAATCATGATAAGATCGCAGTCATTGATCGAAGGAGTGATCTGGACCAATGGATCAACTTTTCATGATTTCGTAAGTCGGGAAAAGTAGGAGGGTAAATTCTTGAAGAATCGTGACACGCGAAGTCCTGAAATGATCTTGACCGTCCATTCCAGAAAGACACGTGGCACAGGATCAACAAGGAGAAAGTCGTTTCAGGGGAGCCGAAGTGAGAAATGTTGATGACCCAAGGTCCCAAAATGTTGATCTTCAGCAGGGCCATCCGATGCAAAGGGATACATGTCGCACCATCCAAACAATCGCGCTTTCGCGATTCAAAATTTTCAGTAGGATTACAATGCAAGCTCGCGAAACGTGAAATCTCGAAGCACCTAGGAATTAGGCACATAGTTGTAGCCCAGGGTCAGATGAAAAGTAGCTATGCAAAGGATCAAAGTGCCTGAGTTGGCCACATAGAACAATCTACGTGACTTTGAGGTGCCAGAATTGACTTGAAGGAGTCGTGAGCTCACCTGAGACATTCACGGGTGTGAGGCCTCACCCTGATCCCTACGAAAGTAGTTAATGAAAATGGGGAACGTGGTTGAAACCTCGTTTCACCAAATAAATGGAAAGTATGGGAAATCTGGCCATGGAGGGCAGACTCTCAGCTGAAAGTTCCCTATCATGAATTTTTGCGTGAAGGCCATACCGATCTGATCTTGTGTCTGACAGAAGAATGCAAGTGCAGCCTGATAGAAGAATATGTAGACGCCAAGCCTTGAATATAGTTACCAGAGCACGCTTCTACAGGGAGAAATTTGATTTGAGTATATATACTCAGTTTTTATATTTTGTAAGGTTCGATGGTTGAGCGAAGCTCTCGCATTGTAAAGTTTTAATGAAGCCTCTGGTTCTCTGTTTATGAGTTTCCTTTTGAGACTTCTTGTTTAATGACAATCATCTTTCCTATCATCTCTTTTTCTTTTGATATTGAAGACTCGGGCATGGGTGATCCAGTCGAGTTGTTGTGACTATATTGTAATGTATGTTTGATTGCACATTGTTATGACGTTTTCAGTTTTCTGAAGTTTCGGGTTCAAGAAGATCTTGTATTCAGAGATTTTCCTTCTTAGGTTGTTGGAAGACCCGATGTCCATAGCATACCTATACATCTCCTCACCCTCTCTTCCCTCTACTCACCCTTTACTACAACTTACTGACTAAAGTTAGATCAATACTTCATCTTCTTATACATGCCAGCCCAATTTTTATGAGTTAAAGCACTATAATCCCAAGACTGCGTCCATTAGAACACCCTTAAATTTATTCATTGTGACATAAAATTGATGGGTACTGGGCTCATCTCTGCTACAATCCAGAGGTGGCTTCTAGTGCTAACATTTCTGGCACTGTTGCCAGGGACGAAATTAAATATTTTCCCTGGGTTTGAACGACAAAGTTTACTAGTTCTGAAGGTGCAATAGAACTTAGTACATCAAAGATTGCAACAGTGCACCTGGAGACTCCATTGATGCAAATCCATTGGCGATTCCACTGTTTTAGCTTTGGCTTCTAGAGGCAAACACACGAGGTCTACTCCATAGCTGCCTCTAGCAACCCCTGAAGTTGACCTAGAGAAAATTATCAGAAAGGGAAAGGCCCTTTGAGAAAGTAATTCTACTGCTGAAGCAGGTATTTTTGACGATTTTCACTGTCCTCCTTTAGAAACTCCGATATCTGCTTCTCATTCTCTTATTATACTGTCTGTTGGAGTTTGCCAAAGTTTAAAGTTTGGGAGTGTTCTTGTTGATTTTTCCCCTCTTGGTCTGGTTTTGGAGGGAGAAATCCTTGTCACTCCTCTCTCCCCTGAAGTTGTACCTTGGTCTAGATCCTAGACCTCGAAAGATTTTCCCACTCCAGGTTTTATTACTCCTCTTCCTGTTAGAGTTATTGATTTTGAAGGAAGGGAAACCTTTGTTCCATCTAGCCCTGTAGCCATTTCTCCAAATACTCTTCTGTTTCTCTTTCCTCTCGGAAGCTCAGTTCCAGTCTCCCCTGTTCGAACCCCTTCCCCTCCTAGTTCTCCTCCACCTATCATCCCTATGGCAGGTGACAATCCTCCTAGGAACAAAATGGATGCCATAGTGGCTGCAAGATATGCCCCTCTAGTCCTACCTTAGCCAATGAATGCTCTCCCTGTTGGATATTACCTAAAGCATATGCCCAAGTTCACGAGAGAAGAAGACATAACTGTTGAAGAACACCTTGCTTCCTTCTACAATTATGCAGACAATCTGAATATTGAAAATGAATATGTTTGGATGAAAGTCTTTGTCCAGAGCCTTGATGGTGAGGTTAGGAAATGGTTTAGGGGATTAACCCCTAGATCCATTGTTGGGATTGAAGATTTGGATGATGTTTTCTTGAGACAATGTGGGGATAAAAAAGACTTTATGTACTATGTTACAGATTTTGGGGCTCGTAAGAAAGAGGAGGGAGAATCTGCCTCTGACTTCTCCAAAAGGTTCAACAAAATGTACAATAAGATCCCTGCTGAGATAAAGCCTACATAAGTCTCTGCCAAGATTACCTATGCTAGTGCTTTTGACCATGATTTATGCCTCCCGTTAAGAGATAGAAGAGCTACTTCCTTGGCTCATATGCAAGATGCATCCCTAGAAGTAGAGTCTAACGTATCAGAAGTAAAATGACTTAGGAATAAGGCCAATAGGGACATACCAAAGGGAAAATATGAAACCTCCACCTCTGGTTCCTCTGCTCCCTCCCCTCAAATGGATAAAGTAACCAAGTTACTAAAATCACTTTCAACTAGAATGGAAAGATTGGAAGTAGAGGGGAAACATACATACAAAAATCCTCAAAATTTTGATAACAGAGGTAACTTCAGAAGACCGAACAATACCCCTCAGATACTTCCAAGAGAGACCAGAAACAGAGAGAGGGATGATCAGAAAATCCAAACACCTCTCCAAAATAGCCTAGTTTTTGATGAAGAGAGGGAGGAAGAAGAGCTTGATCCTAAAATCCATTCTCTTGGAGACATCTCCCCATTTCCCCATTTGACTCAATCTGCATACGAGGACTCCCTCATGAATAGTCAAATAAATGAGCTAAGTAAAGGGGAGAAGACCAATGGTGGTCCCAAAAAATACAACCTCAGGTCTAAGAAGAAAGAAGAGAAGTCTGACATCCCTGATCAACCTTCCAGAGCAGAGAACCCTGCTAAAGATGCATCAAACAACAATAAAGAAAAGAAATCTTAGAACCCCTCACCAGTAGCCAAAGATCCTACCCCAAAAGTGAGATAAATTCTTAAGCCCCTTTCCTCCTTTAACTTCGAGCATGAAATTCAAAAAATTAGGATCCCTATGCCCCTTTCATATCTAGTCAAGAACGAATATTTCAAGAAATCCCTCTCCAAACTATTGCAGCCCGAGCCTTCATCTTATTCCACAGACTCAGTAAACCTTCAATATGAAAAGCCAGTAGTTATCTTAGGTCCCATGATAGAATACATAGATGATTCATCCCCTCACTTCTATACATACCTACATTTACATGATAAGGTGTTGCATAACTGTTTGATGAACTCAGGTGNCTCTCATAATCTCATGCCCAAAACTGTCATGGAATAACTAGGACTAGGAATCACAAAAGCATACTATGACTTGTATTGCTTTGATTCCAGGAAAGTGCAATGTCTTGGGGTTATCAAAGATCTGGTTGTGACCTTGTTGCAGTTGCCCATGAAAAGTGTGCTCATGGATATCATGGTAGCTGGTGTTCCTCGACCCAAGTTTGGCATTCTTTTGTCAAGGTCTTGGATAAAAAGACTTGGGGGAATTTTGCAAATGGACCTCACATATGCTACCATCCCAGTGTGCGGAGGAGAGAATATAAGACTATATAGAGAGGCTCAGTTGGCCTACATTATCAGTGATGAAGCAGACCCCACCAATCATCCTATCTTTTCCCTCGACACTCATTTGGGATCTAGCTTACTGCAACTTACTGATGCCCTTGAAACTCCTCTTGAGATTAGAAAGCCCATTACTCCTTGTGGATATTCTCCTCTGATTACCTCTGTTTGGAAAATGTTCTTTGACGGAGCCTCTTCTAGAGAAGGTGCTAGAGATGGAGTGGTCCTTGTTTCTCCTGTTCAAGAGATTGTATCCCTGTCATTCAAGTTAGACTTTGAAACTACCAATAATGTGGCAGAATATGAAGATCTTATTTTGGGTTTAAAGGCTACAAAAGACATGGGAATTGAAGAGATATCAATGTTTGGGGATGCTGAGTTGATTGTCCAGCAGATCATAAATATTTATCAGGCCAAACACCCTCGACTGAGATCATATAGAAATGAAGTGTGGGATCTGGTTGAAAGTTTTTTCTCGGCTTTCAACATTTCATTTATTCCAAGAGAAGAGAATGTCATGGCTGACTCTTTGTCTATATCAACAAGCAATTTCAGAGTCCCTCTGCCACCTAAACTCAGTTATTATGTTGAGGTAAGATATAGGCCTTTTGTACATGACAATATCAAGTATTGGAAGGTGTTCGAGGATGATCTTGAGATCATAAAATTTCTTGAGTCTGTTGATGAGTTCTCTGCATTACATGTTGATCAGGATCATGATCCCAAAGGTGACCCTCACACTGATGTATTTTTAAATGAAATTGCTAATCACCATATTTTTCAGCTACCTAGCAACCACATTCCCAAGGGACGAGTTCCCTTAGAAACATTGTTTGTTGGGAACAATGTGGCAGTAAAGTTTAAAGGCCCAACTGAGGATGTTGATGTAGCTGAATGAAATATTGGTACAAAGGAGGATCCAAAGTTCGTCAACTTGTCAAGTAGCATGTCAAGGGAGTAGAGAGCCGAGTATACTTAGTTATTAAGGGAATTTTCTGATGTGTTTTCCTGAACCTATAAATACCTCAAGACATACGACACAATCGTCATTGAGCATAAGATCCCATTGAAAGAGGTGGCCAAGCCATTTACGCAGAAATTAAGACAAATAAATCCTATGCTGCTGCCTATTATGGAAAGGGAGGTAAAGAAGCTGTTGGATGCCCAAATCATTGTCCCTTTGAGATATTCTAAATGGGTAGACAACTTGGTCCAGGTGAGAAAGAAAAACAGATAAGTTAGACTCTGTGTTGATTTCAGAAGTCTGAACAGAAGCTCAAAGAAGGACAATTACCCTTTTCCAAAGATGGAACACGTGTTGCAGAGAGTGACAGGCACATCCAGGATCTTCATGATTGATGGGTTTTCTGGCCACAATCAGATCTCTGTCCTGCCTGGAGATAGAGAAAAGACAACCTTCACTACTCCTCGGGACACATTCATGTATGCCAAAATGCCCTTTGGATTGATGAACGTGGAAGCAACCTTCCAACGAGCCATGGACATTGCCTTCATTGGAGAAAGAGAAAAATTTGTGGTCATCTATCTGGATTACATAACAGTCTTCTCCAAATATGTTAAAGAACATTGTCAACATCTAAGAAAGGTCTTCTCGAAATGTAGAAGGTTTGGTCTCTCCATGAATCCCAAGAAGTCTTTATTTTCCATGCAGGAAGGAAAATTGTTGGGACACATCGTATCAATTGAGGGGGTCAGGATTGATTCAAGCAGGGTGGAAGCTATTCAAACCTTGTCACTTCCTAGATCTAAGAAGGAGGTTTAGTCCTTCTTGGGCAAAATCAATTTCCTGGGAAGATTTTTTGCAAATTTTGCTGAATTGGTGAAGCATATCACATCCATGCTCAGGAACGGGAACGAAGTAAAATGGACCGCCAAATCCAGAGAATCATTCAATCAAATAAAAAAGGCATTGACTGAAGCACATGTGCTAGTCAGTCCTGATTATTCCAAGGATTTTCTGATTTTTTCCTTTGCTTCATTTGATACAGTGGCCGTTGTTTTACTACAAAAGAATGATGAAGGGATGGAGTGGCCTATTTCCTTTTTCAGCAGAGCGCTAAGAGACGCGGAGGTCAGATATGACATCATGGAGAAGCAGGCCTATGCCTTGGTGAAAGCTCTTAAATCTTTCAGAGTCTATGTTCTCCATTCAAAAATCATCGCATATGTTCCTTCAACCTCCGTGAAGGACATTCTCATTCAGCTTGTCATAGATGGGACAAGGAGCAAGTGGATTGGTAAGATCCTTGAATTTGATTTGGAAATAAAATCCACCAAACTAGTTAAAGGCCAAGGTTTAGCCAAGCTGTTGGATGAATCCAATTACAAAGATTTGGAGGTTAATTTCATCAATGCTCCCTTAGAGAATCAACAGGCTAAAGTGCCTGATAAAAGTCCTCAGGATGACTCTCCATTAGCAGAATACACCTGGTATTAAGACATTATATTTTTTTTGCGAGGGTTGCGATCTCCAGACGGTATGGGAAAAAGAAAGGCAAGAGATATTAAGCTCAAAGAAATTAAATATTTCCTTATTGAGCAGGTTTTGTATTGGAAATACCCTCTGGTAGTGCTTTTGAGATGTTTAAACCCGCTAGAGGCTCAAAAGATCATGTTGGATTTCCATAGCGGCTTATGTGGGGGACATCACTTCTAGAAAACCATCGCCTACAAAATTCTCAGGGCTGGGTATTACTGGCCTACTCTATTCACTGATGTCTGTGTGAAAATTAGGGCCTGTATCAAATGTCAGAAATTCTATGGGAAGCAACAACTCAAGTCTCTGCCCTTCCAACAATGGGGCCTAGACTTTATTGGGGAAATTCATTCTGCTTCAAGTGGTCAGCACAAATGGATTTTAACTGCAACAAATTATTTCACCAAGTGGATAGAAGCTATCCCCACAAGGAGCGCTTTTCAGAAAGTAATCATTGGTTTTCTTGAAGATATTATAGCAAGGTTTGGTTGTCCGAACATAATTGTCACTGATAATGTTGCATCCTTCAAGGCTGAACTATTGATCAAGTTTTGCGAGCATTTCGGAATTGCATTGATTCACTCTACCCCCTACTATCCCCAAGGAAATGGACTTGCAAAGTCCTCTAACAAAAACCTGGTAAAGATCATCAAAAGGCTATTAGAGGACAACAAGAAATCTTGGGAATCAAAGCTCAAATTTTCTCTGTTAGCTGATAGAGTGACAACAAAGAGGTCCCTGGGTATCTCTCCTTTCCAACTTGTATATGGCACTAAGACCATTTTTCCTTCTCACCTCGCCTTGCCTGTGGAAAAATGATTTCAGGACTACCAAGGAGAGCTCGACGATATGATTAGAAGAATTCATCAACTGGTAGAAGTCCAGTAGACTAGAGAGAAGGTGATGGACAGAGCGCATGGATGTCAATAGAGAATTAAGAAGACTTTCGACAAGAAAGTCAAAAAAGAGGACTTCCAGTTGGGAGATCTAGTACTCAAATGGGATGCACCCAAACAGGACAAAGGCAAGCATGGAAAATTTGATGCCTTGTGGACCAGTCCCTTCAATATTTTTGAGGCATTTCCAAATAATACTTATAGGTTCCAGAATTTGGAGGGTGATGAAGTTTTTGGTGGCCCAGTAAATGGGCACTTCCTAAAAAAGTTTTTTTTTTAAAGTCGCGGTCAACGTCCCACCATTGTAAATACCTCTCTTGTTTTATGTTTATTTTTTTTTAGTAGGAGACTCCATAACCCAAAGCTAAGGCACTGGAACTACTTGCTATTGGCAGCTTGCAAGGAGCATGCCATCCCCCGTNGTCTGTATTTTTGCCTGTCTCTCCTCCGTTTCCAGACCCAATCATAAGATTTTTCCTTTCGGCTTATAGTTTTCTTCTTTTTGTCTGCCTGAGAAGTGTTAGCCCTCAACCTTCCAGTTCTCTCTTAGGCTGATCATTCCCCTCTTCACCTCTGTCTTTGATATTTTGGTTTCCCAAGCCCTCGACCAGTCATTCAAGTAAACTATACAGGCCGCATTCGTGAGAACCGGGCGCAACACTTGAAGCAGTTTGATATCAACTCAAATCAAGCGAGCGAGCAAGATCAACTTTCAGCGATGGAGATCCATCAGGCAGATCGGATCGACGGCTATCAGGTGATCGGGATCATACGGTTTCACCAAGTTTAGCGTCAAGCAGAGGTCTGAAATCACAAGTTCAATCATAGTCCTTGGTACAGGGAAGGACATGTGGTGCAAGATTATCATTTCGTGGTTTCGCGAGATGGAGCAGTCAAGGAGCAAAGTCATAAGAACTCGTGAAATGAAAAATCATGATAATATCGCAACCATTGATCAAAGGAGAGATCTAGACCGATGGATCAACTTTTCATGATTTCGGGAGTCGAGAAAAGTAGGAGGGTAGAGTCTTGAAGACTCGCGACACACGAAGTCCTGAAATGATCTTGACGGTCCATTCTAGAAAGAAACGTGGCATAGGATCAGTAGGGAGAAAGTCGTTTCAGGGGAGATGAAGTGAGAAATGTCGACATCCCAAGGTCCCAAAATGATGATGTTCAATAGGGCCATCCGATGCAAAGGGATACACGTCGCCCCATCCAAACAATCACACTTTTGCGATTCAGAAATTTCAGCAGGATTACAATGCAAGCTCGCGAAACGTGAAATCTCGAATCACTTGGGAATTAGGCACATA
>JASDQU010108929.1:20427-33729 GCA_032191745.1 Picea mariana
GACATGCCACATACCACCAGAAAGAGAATGATGTATACTATCCATCCATGGGTGTTTTATCTACATGTGCATTTTCCTTCATGTCCAAATAACTTCATCAATCTTGTGGTCCAAAACCCATGACTAGGGTTGACATCAATGACAACAACCAATCTTCCAACACTTACAACCTCAGTACATCTTGGTATTGCCCTTCAACACTCTGCTTTATGAGAATTGATCACCTTTTGTTTGGAATTTTGATGTTTTTTCCTTACCTTGAAGTCACTCTTTGTCTTTGACGATTTAGAGTCAACTTACTGTATTATTCTCATTTATCTGACTGAGTGGAAGATTTTGTGAGGAAAATCAAGGATCTATGCACTATTCCATTTGATCTTTGAGGTCATTATCCCAAGAAATTCTTGGTTGTTCATCATCCATTACCTTTCTCCTACCTTCACTAGAAATTTCACCTTTTTTCATGCATTCTGGGTATTTTTTTGCAATTTTTTGGCTATTTTCTGAGTTTCTGGGAGCACCAACACCCCTCTGTAGGCCATAAAAGAGCACCAAGGCTCCCCTACAATGTTTTAGGGGGCTTGGAAACACTCTATGCACCCTTCTATGGGAGTGCTAGTGTCATTTTTGAGTGAAATTGCCTTCTTTTGCTCAGTCTTTTGCAGCTTGTTTTGTAGTACTCTTTACCCAGAGTCTATGGTTGGTTTGTGAAGTTGTTTGGATTGGTTATTTATGGTTTTTGATGCTTGTCACTCTCTTTTGTCTTTATTAGAGCTTGAAACCTCTTTCAGAAATGTGAAATTGCCTTTTCTAGCTGTGTTTTTGTCGGGACAGTTTTGAGTGGTTTCTCTTTCTCTCTATCTTTTCTTGGATTCTTCTCTGCATTTTATTGTACTCCTTGGATGATTTTTGGTTTTAGGATCCTTGACTGAGTTCTTGTTAGAACAATCTTCTACTTTTTTTTCTTTCAGTCCTCACTGCCTTGAATGCGTGCTTTGTTTGTAGCCTTTTTCTTCGTGTCTTTTGCATCTGCATGGGACTCTTTCTCTTGATTGGAAGTAGTGAATCATCAAAGGATTTGTATGTATTGTTTTCATACATTAGAATCAAAAAAATAAGTTAGATTCATTCTTTCTTTTGGGTAGTGAAACTAACTTGCATTTGAAGTAGCAAAATTGCATGTTTTTTGGCATTTTGGAACATTGTGCATCTTGAATGATGAATGTTTTCTCCTTCTTGTAGAATAACTTTCATCGAAATGAAAAGATTGAATATTAATCTCTTTGCATAGATTTTGAGTCGGTCAAAACACCATATTGTCCACGCCATTTTCCTTTTGAGTAACAACAACCTTAAAAATCAAGTGCTAAACTAAAAATTGATTAGACATTTTTACATTTTTTGGTAGAAGACCTACATTAGATGAGTTGTAGGGCTTTGGAATAGGTGTGAAATATAACTTTCCAAAGTTGCAAACAAACATAGGATCTTGTGTTAGGGAGCGGTGAAATCCAATTGCTACATTTTGTCCTGGGAAGCCCTTCTCACACAAGGGTCAAACCTAAGGTCGCATTGAGACTAGCAGAGTTACTCACCCTACTTTGTTGGTCTTGGTGTAAAGATTGCACGTATTATGGGGGTCGCTTGAAGGTATACCCACAATGATGAGTGGAATCCTTTCAAGTTGATTTCAGGCTAGATACCCTGCCCTTGCAAGTGGATCAGACTATCGACTGTTTCCCTAGGCATCACTGTTGTAGTTGGTAACCTTAGTGGCCTATCTCTTTAGGGTGTTTACACAAGGTGACTATGGAGGGGCAAGTCTTCACGGTACCTGGAATCGACGTTGGCCAAAATCACTCGGGCTCCTTGGAGGGTATACCCATGATTATGTGTGGGAGATTGCACCAGGGTGTAAGTTCGTTAAGCAGGTCATCAACGTAAATTTTCCACCCACTCTATCTCAACCCCTTCTTACTTTGTTCCCACAACGTTGGATTTCATCACCAACTAGTGTGATCATTGTGAGAAGGTTTTGTTTGCTTGCTTTCTTACTACTGTTAGTAGTACTGGGAGTGTTGATGAGGTCAAAAAGATTAAAATGAATAATCTGAAACCCAAATTCCCTTGCAGTCTTTGTAAGGGTGACCACTTTCTGAGGGATTGACCTGATATTCCCAAGTTCTTAGAAATGTGGTCTTCCATGTCATCGGTTCCTACTGGTCATGCTGGTGATGCCCCGTCAACTAGTGACGTTAAGGTTGGTAAGAAGAAGACAATTGTCAAATTCCCTTGTATGTTATGCGAAGGTGATCATTATTTCCACCTTTTTCCTCACATGGACGAGGCTTCTTCTCTTTTGGAAAAGCTTCTACTTCCAACTAGTTATCGCAATATTTCCCCCAACCCATCGTTAGTTGATGGAATGATCAATTTGGTTCCATCCCCGGTCAGTCCAGTTGATCAGGTGGTCAATCTAGTTTCATCCTCGATTGAACCACTCACCAAAGTAGCTGATCTAGTTCCATCATCGATTAACCTCACTTTTCATATGAAAAGTGAAACCCAAGTGATTGATCTAGTCCCATCATTCGTCAGTCCCACCCTTCATCCAAAGAGTGTCAAAGTGGTCGATCCCACTCCTCCTCTGATGAGGGCCAAAGTGGTTTCTCTGGTTACATCATCGGTCAATCCCACTCCTCCTTTGAAGAGTGCAAAAGTGGTTGATATGGTTTCACCATCGGTCGATCCCACTCCTGCATTGAGGAGTGCCAAAGTGGTTGCTATGGTTAGATCATTGGCCAATCCCACTCCTCCTCTGAAGAGTGCCAAAGTGGTCGATCTAGTTCCAACATCTGTCAATCCTACTCTCCCTCTAGAGAGTAAACCCGATACTGCCCATGTTTTTCTTATTGATACAGGATCTACCATGCCGGCGGGCATTCCTCTTTCTCCTACGAAAACCCCTCCAAGTAATGAGGCCATCCTTTTTGATTGGGGTGTGCTAACTGGACCTCGTCTTCCCTCTCACATTCCTTTCAAGATCACAGAACAGGTTTGTGGTCGGGTTGTTCCTAAGACGTTGATAGATGAAGGTTCGTCTGTTAGTATTTTGTCCTCTATTTCTTGGATAGCTTTAGGTTATCCTAAGCTTGTGCCAGTTACCCAGACTCTGTTCGCTTTTAACAGAAGCACCAGTCAACCTTTAGGGATCCTTCCTCAGTTTCCTATAACTTTGGGAGGGAAAACTGTCTTTATTGATGTTATGGTAGTCCAAGACCCCTTGGATTTCGATTTACTCCTTGGGAGAGATTATGTATATTCCATGAAAACTATTGTGTCCACTCTTTTTCGTGTGATATATTTTCCACACGATGGAAGAATGGTGACTATTGATCAACTTTCATTTGTTGGCCCTGACTTGACCATCAACCCAATGAAATCCCTAAACGAGCCTTATATGCAGTCGGTATCACCCCTGCCACAGGTCAATTATGTGGCATTGTCTCCCATACCTTCAATTTCTGATGACTTAGATCCGGTAGTTTACATGGTGATCTCTTCGGTAGGGCTATTGGAGCCTGATATCCTTACCCCTAACGAGACCCTCGACATGTGTTCCTTCCGGAGTATTCTTCTTCCATCCAGTGAATATCTCTTGGAAGCCATGATTGAGTTTTGTCCCTTGACATGGTGTCCTTCCAGAGCGTTATCCTCTTAGAAACCTTGATCAAGAAGAGTCCACGAGCATATTTTCTCTTCTATGTGGCAAGCTCGTTAAAAAATGAAACAGAGGTCATGTGCATAGTTTCCCTGTCTTTAACAAGCTTGTTAAAAAATGAAACATAAATCTTGGGACTGAACCCGAAGCCTTGAGCATAGTTCTTTTCCTGTGTCAAGCTCGTTAAAAAATGAAACAGTCACCTCTCCTGTTAGGTCGAGTCTTTCGCCAGATCTCGTAGACATTGAGTTGAGTCTTTCGTTAGGTCTTGTATTTGAACCTTCATTTTATCCACCCTTATCCTTTTTCTCCATCTAGTACAGAAATTGGTGACAACCTCAAAGTCGGTGAATGAATTGAAGCTTGGGGGGGGGCATGTCTCTAGACTTTGATGATCATTATGGAGTTAAGCCACTAGCTTTTCAAGTTGGGGGCATATTGAGCTTAGTCTTTGTTCTTTCTCGCGCTCGTAAAAACATGAGAATGTAACCGAGAAACATTTTATCTCTTTTTCAGGCTTGCATGGATACACAAAAAAGGAACCCCTTGGAGTCTCCTTTAATCTCTTTTCAAACTCTCTAAACATGAAAATATTGTCGAGTGATCTTGCTTCCTTTCACACTCGTTAAAAGGTTTGAAAGGGTGTCTTTCGAGTGATAATTTATCTCTTTTTCGGCCTCGCAAACCTAACATTACGAAAAAGGAAAACAATGGAGTCATCTTTAAGTCATTTTTAGACTCTCTAAATATGAAAAACCACCAAGTTTACCTTCTCTGGACTCGTTAAACAATCATACATTGAAGGGCCCATATGGGACCAAATCCTTACTTCTTCCAGTTCGTTAAACCAAGGAAGAGGGACTTATCGAAGGTGAGTTATATCGAGCATGTGTTACCCTCCTCGAGCTCATTAAATTAAAAAGAGGTACCCATCTATCTGGATGGGGGAAAAATTGAAGGAAGGAAGCCAAGTAGTTTTTGAGAACATTACCAGTAATTCTTACAGTCTCCCTTGAACATGACATTTTATCTTTGCATGCATTTTTATCCACCGAACCTCTACACTGAACCAATCATTTGAGTTTCCTTACTCCTTTGGGTCACCCAATGAAATTCACAGTATCCACTGCATTATCAAGTTTTGGTTCTTGTTGAGTTTCTGCTGTCATGCCTCAATGTTCAAGGGAAGTATCTGCCTCAAGAGTCAACCATCACAAATTCCTGTTCCAATACCCGTGTCAGTCCATGTTCTTTTGATACACCAATTACATCTCTATTTTAGTTTCGTGTCATTGATGGGGGATACACCAAGGCCCTCCCTTGACGAGTCTATTCCTATCGACTTCAACACATTATCCAGGAGCTAGACTTAGAAACCAGTTAGTACCTTGGGACCTGCATGCCTCAATGGAAGGCCTCCTCGCGTTCGACAATGGGTTTACATTGTTGACCTCTGATCGGATGATTGCATGGAAGTTCGACTTCATCTCATCCATTCACATTCGTTGGAATGTACTAGAGTACCTTGGGAATCATTGACATCAATGGTGATTTCCCTCGAACTTTTTAACGGTTTACCTCATTGACCGATAATCAAGTGGTTTCTGCCATGTTCGACATCAGGACATCTATTCACATGGTCAGATTCGTACTACATCGAGATTGGTAAGAAGACCCTGGGTTGAGTCATCACTCTTATCTGTACTTTTCCCAGGTTGCGACAAAGTTTCTTTTGAACATTGACACATATATTGTCACATAGATCCACTTTGTATTGGGCGTGGCTATGTCTTGTCGTATCGTAGATCCACTGTGTATTCTTCATGGCTACGATCAGTTCAGGTCATAGGGGTATAGATCCACATTTTATCTTTAGTGGCTATACCTTTTTATCAATATAATTATGGATCTGCAGTGTATTTTATGGCGACCATACATGGAAAGTATTTGTCACTCAAGCATAGGTATGCATGCCTTGGGTTTGAAACATGTCATAATATTTGTTTGATGGTTGTGTGCAGATTCTATCAGGTTCTCTGAGTCTGTACCCCTACTTGAAAAAGTCTACAAAGTACTTCAATCATCAGTTTCTGTCTTCTAACTTTGTACTTTGGGGGGAAATATGTTACACATCAAAATTACTCACTTCAATGATGACCTCTTGTCGTCATTACAAGTGTCGCAAGTGTCACATATTGACCGCAAGTGTCACAAGTGTTGCAAACATCATACTGCCATATTTCTTATGGCATGCCTCTAACAAAATCACAAGGACACTTAAGACACCCTCAAAGACTGGTTTTAGGAAGATAAATCATTTGATGAGGAGTACATAGCATTTGCCATGAAGAAAACCACTTAAAAATGATTTTTGGAAGGCAGCGCTGCCCTACCCACTATCAGGGAGCGCCAACGCTCCCTAGCCTTCTTTGGGGGAGCGTTGAAATTCTCTGTGCACCCTTTTGGGGGAGCGTTGCCCTTTTTGAGCGAATTTTGGTTTGTTGAGATAAATCAGGGAAGAATCCCCTTAATCTCTGAAGTTGTTTGGATTTGAATCTGAGGTCAAGGCATGATCTTAGGGAAGATCCACAACTGAAGGAGAGGAATCCTCGACTTATCCCAAATATCTCTCAAGTGGTTAGGTCTCTCCAAAATTATATAAGGAGGCCTTCTCATGGTGAAAAACAAGATATATAAATTGAGAAGCACCTAACTTATGATCTTATAAGGAAGGGGAGACATTGTGAAGTATCAAACTTATGATCTCATAAGGGAGATATCATTGAATCATCAACATTATGTGTGGATTATTTGAACAAGGGTCTGGACAAAGAGAGCTTGGTGAAGCTGTTGCACCTACATCCATGGCTGTAATCATCTCACTTTGTTTTCATTAATATAAATCTATGCTTGGTCTATTTCCTTTAAAGTTTGTGCACGTTTCATGAACTTGTTTCTTTCATAGATTCATTATGAAGCTAATCATGGTATAGTATGAAGTATGTCTCGTTGTTGTTGCTCATTGTATTGCAGTACCTTCTGAATAACTTGGAGATCAAGATCAACTTGGATTGAGCAAGGACAAACGTCAATAAAAATGTATCTACTCTTATTTCTTCTTCTTCTTTGGATAGTTTAGATTTATGAAAAGGAAATTCAGTGTCCACAATAACACTTTTCTGTCTTGGTCATAGGGGTCTAGTATCCAGGAGGAAATCCAATTGACCGCGGGGGGATTATCCTGTAACACTTATTGGCATTAACAACCAAAAAATGTATTCAACAACTTTTTACACCCCGGGTTGCTTCTATTATAGATCTTGCACCCAAAATTTGCGTCATCTACACTTCCACCGTATACATCTTGCACCTAAAACTTCCGTGCTATACAATTCGTCCACATAGTCGAACATGGTTTACATTTGGACCACAAATTATCTATTAAGATATATTAGTATAAATACAATCAACAACGATTTACCCCCCCCCCCCTCGGGTTGGTGCTATTATATATTTTGCACCCAAAACTTGCGTCATGTACACTTCCGCCGTATACATATTGCACCCAAAACTTCCATGGTATACAATTCATCCACATATTCGAACATGTTTAAATTTGGACCACAAATTATCTATTAATATAATTAATATAAATACAATTTAAATAAATATATTTAAACTTGAACCTGACTTTTTTCGAACTCATCAATTGGTCCTATATTGTCACATCATGAGCCCGATCACCCGCAGTTCCTTTCAACACTTAGCCAATTATCTCTCCGTGGCCTTCTATCGACTTTTTATGCCCTCCTGTTCCATGATATACATGTTGCACACAACACTTCTGTGATATACATTTTGCATCAAACACTTCCGTCATTTACAATTCGACCCCATTTTCCAAAATTTACCTTGTAAGCTGCTTGGCAGGGACTACGTTGCCACACAACACTTGTTTCTTCCGTCATAACTATGACACTAATAAATGAAAATGTTCTTATAGTTAAGTCAAATATCATCTTTCATAAATATTGCCCACTTGATTTATATAACGTTCCTTAAAAAATACATATAATATATATTACAATTTATGTTATTTGGTCAATGTGTTTCTTCCTTTACAATATAGCTTTTATTTTAATTTAAGAATCAAATGAATATAAAATCTATGCCATTGCATGATTCAGATTTATGAGTGGAACGGAATGAATAACATACTGAATACAACAACAACAATAGATATCCAGTGAACAATAACTTCTATTGAATAAATGAAATATGATGAAACTGTAAAACTGTAGAACTGAAAAACAACTTGCTCAAATGGTGGTAGCTATCTTTGAGAAGAGATGTGGCTGCTACACACATCCACGTGAGAAGAATGATTA
The DNA here is from genome assembly GCA_032191745.1 of Picea mariana. NCBI lineage: Eukaryota > Viridiplantae > Streptophyta > Pinopsida > Pinales > Pinaceae > Picea > Picea mariana. Next base: position 28,537 of record JASDQU010108929.1, read on the forward strand.
CAATGAGTCTCTAGAGGCCTTTTTAACATTACTCATGAATTCCAAAACCCTAGACATTCAAAAACCTAACCCGAGAAGATGAAACACCATAAGTTATGTGGGCCCCGATGGGTAAGTTGGTACCTCAACTTCTCGGGGTCGTAAATTTTGCATACGACCTCCGTTTTAGGCGTGTGATAGCCTGTTGGAAAGGTTTTTTTGAGAAATACACATTATTTCATCAAAATCTAACTTCATATATAGTTTGACTGTGGAAATCCAAAAAAAATTATTTAAGGCCCCAAAATGGCCCTCGAAGTAAGAAAGATGTGCTGACATGAAAACATCCAAAATAAACCAGTTGGATTAGGTGGGTGGCCACAAATCTCCACCTGGAAGTTGCGTAGGGATTTAGACAACCAAAAAAGTGTAGAACCCACAATTACAAAGAATTACAGAAGAATGTGTTGAACTAAAAAATATCAACAAGAGCCAGTTGGAATAGGTGGGTGGCCACCAATATCCACCTAAATCAATCCTCCCCCTTTACGAAGAAATGGTCTCCATTGCGTTGAGTGCCCCCATCAAGTGAGGAAACTTCTATTGAATTTGGCCTCGGGTGAGTCACTTTCCTTGGTGGAGGAGCTACCCTACCTTGACAACCCAATAAAGTTGGATCCTCTACTGGCGAGTGACCATGACCTATGTGTCCACTATTTGATCAGTGGATACATGTTCTGTGTAGTTAGGGTTGAGATCTGTTGGTGTCAACTGTTCTATGATCTCTGAGGTGTCCAATAATGGTGGAAAATATGGCTGAAGGAGGTCCACATTGAACACTAAGTGCAAGCCAAGGAAGGGTGGAGTGTTGAGCTCAAAATCATTGCAACCCACAACCTTAGTGATAGTATAAGGCCCATAGTGAAGTGGGAGGAGCTTCCGATGGGGCCCTGTAAGGCACTCTTTTTGAAAATGTAACCAAACCTTGTCTCCCACCTAAAACTGGTGTGGTACCCGATGTTGATCATGGCGTTGCTTGTACTTAGCATTGGCTTTCTGGAAAATCTCATGGACCTATTGGCGAATGTGCTGAATCTTCTCAATGAATCTGGTGGCTTTGTCAGCCTCAGAATAAACATGGAAATAATATGTCTGTGTTGTTGCAAGAGGTAGTGCAACATCAATGGGACCCAAGGGATGGAATCCCAGCCCCACCTAAAAGGGACTATGGTCGATGGAGCTATGGAGAGCCATGTTGTAGCTATTTTGAACATAGGGAAGACTCTCATCCCATGTATGCAGATGATTAGAGTTATAAATGCACAATAAGTGCACAATCATCTGATTGATGACCTCTATTTGGCCATCGGTTTGAGGGTGGAAGGCAGTGGATTTAATGAGCTTGGTGTCCAATAGTGGCCAGAGACTCGACCAAAATGTGTTGAGGAACATTTTTTCCCAATCAAAGATTATGGTTTGTTCTATCCCAAAATGGAACCACACTCGTTCAAAGAAGAGCTTGGCAGTATCTTCCGTAGTGATTCTCTTCTTGCAGGTTGTGAGAATGGCCATCTTCGAAAACCGATCAACTACCACAAATACACAATCATTTCCTTGCTTGGTGGATGGAATGCCAGACATGTAATCCATCGAGATGGATTCCCAAGGCCTCTTGGGAGTAGAAAGAGGGGTGTATAAGCCATTCTTCTTAATGGCTGGCTTGGCAATGGCATAGACAATGCAAGATCTGATATAATTGTTGACGTCTTGTCAAAGTTTTGGTCAATAAAAATGTTTCTGTAGAATGACCACAATTTTCTCCATGCCAAAATTTCCTACCATCCGACTGTAGTGAACCTCCCAAATCAGCTTTGCACGCTCACTTGCAGGAACACAAATATGGACCCGATGGAATAAAAGTCCATCATGAATGTGAAAATTGGTGACATTCCTGCCTATACCCAAGAGTTGATAGGTGGTGGTGAAGTCTAGATTTTGCTGATAAAGTTGGGGCCACTCAGATGCCTCATGCCCACAAGAATGGAGCATGGTGGTTAGTGCATCCACAGGAGGTCGATTGAGGTAGTCAACGACATGATTTGTGCTCCTTGTCTTATAATTGATGTGGAGATGGAACTGTTGCAGGTAGGTGGACCACTTCTGATGGCAATCATTCTGCAACTTCCCCTATGTCTGTATGAACTACAGAGGCTTGTGATCAATGTGGATGATTGTCTTCTTTCCTAGAATGTAATTTTTCCCTTGATGATAGGCTTGTACAATGGAATACATTTCCTTGTCATAGGTAGGGTATTTTTGGACAGTATCTAAGAGTGTCTCAATATGGTATGCTACTGGATGATTGTGCTGAGTGAGAAATGCACCTACAAAATAGTCAGATGCATCAGTGTCAATCTCAAATGGGTTTTTAGATCAGGTAAGGAAAGTACTCTAGTTGAGCCCAAGCAATGATTCAGATCATCAAATGCTCGTTGCTGTTACTTCCCCCACGTGAAATTTTCCCTGCCACTGCCCTTGGTCACTTGGCCGAGGGCCCATGCAATATGGGAGAATCCCAACATGAATCGTTGGTAGAAGTTGGAAAGTCCCAAGAAGCTCTGAAGCTAAGTTAGTGTGGTTGAGGCTGACTAATCACATATGACTTATATCTTAGATGGATCAACATGTACCCCATTCTCATCAACAATGTAGCCCAAGTATTAGACCCTGTTCATGCCAACGGAGAATTTTTCCAAATTGGCATATAGCTTGTGCTGTTGCAGAGTGCTCAAAACCTGCTGAATATGCTGCATGTGCTCCTCCCAAGTTCTGCTAAATATGAGGATGTCATCCAAATATACCACCACAAAAGAGTTGGTGAAGGGTCTCAATACATCATCCATCAACCTCATGAAAGTAGTTGGTGCATTTGTTAAGCCAAAGGGCATGGCCACCCATTCAAAGAGAGCTTCTTTAGATTTGAAAGTTTTCTTCCATACATCAATTTGTTCGATGGGAACCTGGTGGTAGCTAGACTTTAGGTCAATCTTGCTGAAGAACTTTTCCCCCTTGAGTTGGTGAAGAAAGTCATCAATTCTAGGAATTGGGTACTGGTTCCTAATTGTGATTTTGTTTAATTCTCTATAATCAATGCAGAGTCATTAGGTCTTGTCTTTCTTCTGCACCAGTACAATTGGGCTTCTACAAAGGGAGGATTTGGGTCTGATGTGCTCCTTTTGAAGCAGTTCTTGGATCTGAAGCTTTATTTCGTCATTTTCCATCGGCGAGCGATAATATATTGGTCCATTAGGAAAAGGTGCATCAGGGGTTAGATCAATTGGCTTCTTGACTTGGAAGTGCGTCGGTACCCCGATGGGTGAGGAGAAGATGTCTTTTTATTCTTCCATGATATGGTCCACTTGCTTCTACTCCAAAGAGAGGCTCTATGTAGAGACCACAAATGTGGTGACGACCTTCTTCTTACTGTGAGCATGGATCACAAAGAATATGAACTTCCCAGTCTGTGAAATGACCTTACAACATTGATTACCAGAGATTAAAGAAATAGCGGTAGGCGAAGCTACCTATGGTATCCTGTACAATTTTCTACCCAAAGAAATAATAACACTGCGGGGTCTAGACTCATACACAACATGTCGCTTCAAAAAATATGGCTGTCCTAAAAGAACATCACAAACTTCAAGGGGATCAATATCACACAATACATCCTCTTTGAAAGGCTTAATGTCCTAGGGTAGACGACATTGTTGGATGATACAAAGATCTCTTCCTTGGTGAAGCCAACCGATGGTGTAGGGATGTGGGTGCAGTGTTTTCGGTAGGTTCAACCAATTGATGATCTCTGCTAAGATTAGGTTCTTCTGACTGCCTCTATTGACAATGAAATGAAGTAGAGTCCCCTTTACCCACATATGTGAGTGAAAGAGGCATTCCCCTTCCTCTGGTTTTTATGGTTTGCTTGGTTGGACTTTGGTGGTAACGACAATAACATTGGGTTCAACATTGATAATCTGCTTCCTTCCTTCTGGATTTGATTCAGATTCAGAATTTGCCTCTGACTCAGAAGTTTTCAGCTTGACCACCAGTGACTTCTTGGAGAGGCATTCTTTGGTGTTGTGCCAAGGGATTTTATGGTATTCACACCATTTTCCCCTGTCCTTCTTCAAATTCTCATTAACCTTATTGTGTTGTGGCTTGGACTGGTTGTCCTGAGAGTGGCCATATTTTCTTTGTCCCTTGTTTTGTGGGTTGGGGCTGCCTTTTCCCTACTTCGGCTATGAGGAGTTTGCAGATCCAAACTCTTGCCTCTTCTGCTTAAATTTATGCTCGATCTTGACAACATTTCTATAAGTTGTACACAATGATGCGATGTCCAGAAATTCCATTTCTATTTGAATGTATCTATGAAAACAACCGCAGTATTTGAGCACCATATTTCACTCAGAGTCTTTCATACCCAATTTGGTACACAGGGTATGGAAAACATTGGTGAAATATGGTACTTTCTGGTCCCTTTTTTGACACAGGGTGGTCCATCTTGTGTATTGGTCCTCGTAGCTTCTAACATGGTAGTATTGTTCCTTAATGACATCCCTAAAGGAATCCCATGTGGGGGCGACCACAAATATTGCAGATTCCTCTATGGCCCTTTTCTCAGAGTAAGTATCCCACCATTCTTTAACATGGGGGATGACCTTGAGGAGTGCAAAATTAATCTTTTCCCTATCGAAAAAATTATGGACCAAAGAATACCCTTCGAGCAGATTCAACCATTTATCTATAGCATCCGCATATATCAGTCCTTCAAATAATGAAATATCAAAATTTACCTGTACATTGAAGGGGGTTGCATAGCCACTTGATGAAGATGCGTCTTCTGTAGGAAGCTACCGAAGGATTTGTGAAAATTTGTCCATCATTTTGTTCCTTTGTCGCGCAAGGGATTCCTCGAGCAAACTTTTAAAAGGATATCCTACTCCATCATCTTTCTTTTCATCCCCCATGGGTTGTTTTCGGGCACGACACAACCAATCTTGCAAAGGCTCGATTGGTTCGAGTCCCAACTTCTTGTACCCAGATCTTGTCGGGGACATGCACGAAGAAAAATAAATGAAGAGAAGACCGCTCTGATACCACTGATCTAGATTTATGAGTGGAATGAAATGAATAACAAACTAAATACAACAACAACAA
>JASDQU010108929.1:41875-63543 GCA_032191745.1 Picea mariana
GCAGCTCAGCCAAGGAGGGCGCAAGCTATTTTGAGGATTCAGAGATCCGCAGTATACCTGTCTCCCGATTGTAGATTCATTCCGACCCAGTAGAGATCCAGCCAGGGTGCTTCCATTGAACCATTTATCATTAGATTCCGACGATGGAATCTTGCAGATCGATCCATCCATCCATTTTGGATGCAGTCATTCCGGACAGACGTTTGGCGTTGCATGCAGGTGTTCCAGAGCAGATCCAGCCAAACCCTTTCGACCCATTTCATCGTTTGACGAGACGATCGTTTTGAGCCATATAGCAGCCGATTCCAACGATGGAATCTTTTGGGGCGCATTCAGTGTCCAAGGAGGGGTGCAAACCCCCAGGGGTCCAGATTCGGTGCCGTAGAGGTCCGATTCGAGTTCCAACAGACGTCCATTCCAGTATAGAGACCAGGGCGCATCTATTGGAGTATTTTCGAGCACATTCTGACTGTGGGTTCTTCAGATCGAGTTTTCCAGTTGGTAGCGGTTACTGTATTCCGCCAGAATCGCACATTTTTGCCGATCTATCCGTGCATGCATCAGATCTGCTATCTTCTTATGATCACGGGTATTTTTTGTTATTTGATTGTATTCCAGTACAGATCCAGGAGATCTGACTGACGTCTAGATTCTATTTTTCCAGTAGGCTATTGTATTTCCATGCTTGAACCATTATTATTCATGATATTGAGCAGTTGACATTCTATACTCTTGCATGCATCCTTTTATGATTGTTAAACACTAAATATGCAACATGCACATGTAATAACCCACATGCACCTGCAATAACCAACATGCAACCACAATAACCGAAGAACATCTCACATACACGGCTAAAACGCATCCAGAAGCCCCCAATGTATCAGATCTGCACACCAGAGCATTAGAACAGTAGCGAATATCTTGATCAGCCGGATCAGGGATATTTCAAGTTCTTCTAACATGGAAATCTCAAACTCTTGTTGCAATGCAACTACAAACTTCTTACTCATTAGTTCAATGTTACTACCAAAAATAATATCATCAACATATACTACAATAATTAACATATCATTACCTTCAACCTTGATGTATAAGTTGCTATCAATTGTTCCCTTTTTAAAACCTTGTTGGTGCAGATACTTGTCGATTCTATAATACCAAGCTCTTGGAGCCTATTTTATCCCATACAGGGATTTCTTTAATCAGCATACATAATCCTTTTTTACAGCTAGCAGAAAACCTTTTGGTTTCTCCACATAAATTTCTTCCTCAAGGTCACCATTCAAAAATGTTGATTTGAAATCTATCTAGTAGACTTTGAATTTTTTGTAGCATTCAAAAGCCAAAAACATCCTGATAGCTTCAATTCTTACAACAAGGGAAAAAGTTTCTTGAAATACAACTCCTTAAATTTGAGCATACCCTTTGCATATCGGTATGGCCTTATTTCTGACTATCTGTCCATCTTCATTCAACTTGTTTCTGTATACCCATTTGGTTCCAATTGCATTCTTTTTTTTGGGCCTTGGAACAAGATCCCAAGTCTGATTTTTTTCTATTTGATCTAGTTCTTCATTCATGGCTTTAACCCAATGATCATATTGACTTTCTTGCACAAAGTTTTGGGGTTCACTCATGGATAATAGTGCAAAATGTTCAAAGCTAAATGTATTTATAAGTTTTCTTCTAGTTTGTACACATGCTTCCTTATTTCCAAGAATCTAACTTTCTGGATGATGTTTTTTAACATACCTTGATGGAGTCTTTGGTTGTGATGTCTCAATTCTATCTTCTTCCTCAAAATCCTCTTTTTCCATGATACTCATGCATCCCATCTCCTTGTGGTTCATTTCTGATTGGTTTATCATGGTTCTAGTGTCTCTCTGGATGAAGTGGTCTCTCATCTACCTTTACATCTATACTTTCAACTATTTTGTGGAGTATTTTGTTGTATCACTTGTATCCTTTACTTCTAGAGGATTATCCTAACAAGATACCTTCATCAACTCTAGAATTAAACTTACCTGAGTTTTCTTTAATATTTCTTTTAATGTAGCATTTGCTTCCAAAAACTTTGAAGTGTTTTATTGATGTTGGTCTTCCATGCCATAGCTCATAAGGGGGTTCATCAATGTTTACTCTTATGTGTGCTTGATTGAGAATGTTAACAACAGTTTGAAAAACTTATCCCTAAAAGGTTTTAGGTATTTTTGATTCATCAAGCATGGCCCTGACCATTTCTTGAACTGTTATGTTCATCCTTTCTACTACTCCATTCTGTTGAGGGGTTATGGAAATAGCAAACTATCTATTGATCCCATGCTTTTCACAGTAACTGTTGAATTTATCATAAGTAAATTATTCTCCTCTATATGATCTTAGGCACTTTATTTTTAAATCCATTTCATTTTCTACCTGTGCTTTGAAGATTTTGAATTTTTCAAAAGCCTCAAATTTATGCTTCAACAATCCAACCCAAGTCATTATGCTATAGTCATCAATTAACAAAATGAAATATCTTTCACCTCGAGGTGATTGTGTACTAGTAGGGCCATAAAGATTTGTATGAATCAACTCAAGAGGTTGATAGGTTGAGTGGTGGTGTGTTCTCTTGCCTTGAATTGAACTCTTGACTTCTTTCCAAACTGACATGACTTACTGACAATATTCTCAGGTTTGGAAATTTTGGGCATATCTATCACAACATCTTTTCTTCCTAGCTTAACAAGTTGATTAACACTAAGATGGCCTAGTCTTTTGTGTGAAATCCAACTCTTATCAATTTTACCAATGCAACATTTTTATTTGCCTTCTTCTAGAACATACACATTTCCTGAAGTTTTGGCTGCCTTGACAACAATCTTTCTTATATTCACATCCATTACTTTACATCCTTTTGAATGAAAAATAAAATTGTGTCCTTGGTCACACATTTGACTTACACTCAACAAGTTATGTTTTATACCATCTACATAGAACACATTTTGTTCTTTGTTCTTTCCCTTCTTATGTTCATCTAGTATAACAATTCGTTTTCCTCTAATTCTAGCTGGAGCATTGTTTCCAAAAGTAGCATTACCACTTTTTTCTTCAATTAGTAATTCAAACTTACTCTTGTCTCATTTCATGTGCTTGGAGCATCCACTGTCAATATACCATTGATTTTCTTGATTTTTGGCATATAGAGTGAGTCCACAATTTTCTTTGTTTTTGTTTTTCTTCCTCTAAACCTTGGTAAAATATTATTTTCTGTCTTGCTTATATATATGAATCATATTTCTTTTGCATTTACTTTTCTTGTGTCCAAAATTATTGCATATGTGACATTGAAGGTCATTTAATAGAGGGGAGAAGGAATTTTGATACATAACCATTCGAGGTTTATTGAATCTCATTCTTACATTTCTGTTATGTCTAAAAGTCATGTAGCTCACAACCTTATGTCCAGAATTTCCACAAGAGAAACAATATCCATAGAAAAAATTTGGATTCCTTGGAACGAAAAAATTACTTGTAGGAATCATTTTTTGTCTACCAGCTTGATAAGATTCAAGCACCTGTTGCTTCCTTGCTTCATATTTGTTTGCATAGTTGGGTTGATCCAGTCCTGACTGTGTCTTATTATCATCTTTTGATTTGTTAGGTTGACTCTTGATTCCCTTGAGAGCATTTTCATAACTTGTAGGCTTCCCACTAGTTGACATGTTGGTGCTTGATTCCCCTTTGAAAAATTTTAGACTTTCCTTATATCCTAGCTCTGTCTTGTCATCTAGTGATCTCTTATTGCTAGGAATGTTATCTAGAGTTTCAGATCCTTTTATGAATTTCATTTGATTCTTGGACTTCTCTAGATCTTTTTTTAAGGACATTATTTATGCTTCTAGTTTGTCACAAATGTTCTCCTTTTATTTTATTTGATTCATCAATATTTATTCCCTTCTTTTGGCCTCTTCCACCTAAAATTTTAAGATGACTATATCTTCACAGATATCATTGTATTTTTCTTTATAAAACTGTAACTATTATTTTCTTAGTCTATTCTTTTTCTTGAATCGAGAGATTTCCTCTAGAGAACTAATGAGTTCTCCTTCCATGTCTACTACATCTACACACTCTTCTATTTCTGTTTTTTCTTGATCAGAATTGAGATACTCCAAAGCCATGAGAATTTTTACATCTTGAATTGTATCTGCCTCATATTCTTCTTCTTCGGTGTCTGAAGAGATGTTGCTATGCTCTTTTGAATACAAATTGTTCCTTTTAAAATACTTTTTCTTTTTAAACTCCCTAGGTTTATCCCTGCCTTTTCTTTTCTTTTTCATTAGTGTTGTTTTCTTTGAAAGGAAATTTAGATGCAAAATGGCCCAATTTACCACAATGAAAGCATTTGAATGGTAACATACCTTTATATTTTCCGGAGCCCCTCTTCAGTTTCCTTATAAATTTATCTTCTTCTTCATCTGAGAAGTGTTTTGATGAATCACGATTTTGAGATGTTGACGATTTGACTGATGCCTTGAATAATTCATCCTTCAGATCTGGTTTTTCTTTCCTAGTCCTCATCTCATAAGCAATTAGAATTCCATGCAGCCTTTCCACAGTCAGTTTATCTAGGTAATGCAATTATTATATAGCATAAACATTTGCATCAAGTCTTGAGGGAAGAGATCTCAATACCTTCTGAACTACTATAACTTCTTCAATCTTCTCACCTAGCCCTTTAATAGTGTTTACAGTCTCATCTACTTTGAGAAAGAAACCTACAATATTTTCATCTTCACTCATTATTAGCATTTCAAATTGCATTTTGTGAGCTTGAAGTTTGGACAAATTTACTTTCTCGTCTCCTTCATAACGGTTTACCAATTTGTCCCATATTTCCATTAAGGATTCCAACTGCATTACTTTGACAAATTTTGTTTCTGCAAGTCCTCCTTGGATGGCATTCATATCTCTTGCATTATTGTAGAAATTTTTCTTACTAGCTTTATCTGTTGGAATAGTAGTTGGAATTTTATAACCATCTACTGCAATATTCCCGACTTCCATACCAAGAGACATCAGGTAGGTCTTCATTCTGATTTTCCAAAATGCAAAATTTGTTCAATTGAACAAAGGAGGTCTGATTGAAGAAGAAAATGAGTCTTGATTTGACATACTTTTTGTGTGATATTCCTTCCAGTTGTTAGGCTATTACTGAAGGTACCTAAGCTCTAATACCATTTTTTTTAAATTAAAACAATACTGAGAGGGGGGTGAATCAATATTGTATCATATTTCTCAATTTTTTTTCCTTTCTACAAATTAAAGTTATTTAGAAGTGCTTACTTAATAAAAAAATACGTGTAGAATAGAAAACACAACATAAAAAACACATTACACCAGAATTTTTACGTGAAAACCCAATGCGAGAGAAAACCACAGAACATCTTTCTTTATGTTCTTATGCAAGCACCAACTTAGAATTTACAATTATTCATCTTGACAGGAACCCACCTGTCATAAATGAGGACACTGATCCTCTCAAGCACCAACTTGTCGCAAACAATAAGGACACCAATCCTCTTTGGCACCAACCTGTTGCAGATAATGAGGACATCAATCCTCTCAGGAACCATCCTATCACAGATAATGAGGACACCAATCCTCAATGATCTTCAACTCACCCTAGCACCACCCCACCACCCTGAATTCAGTTTAAAAAATATTACAGACCTTTCTTTACAAAAAATAATCTAATATGTCTCCAGTTCAATTTTGGTTGAACAGTTACAAGTCCTTTTTCTTCTCTTTTCATCCACACATCCCGTTAGTTACAATTTTTTCTAAATAAAGTATGTAGACGCATGACAATTACACTGTGGAAAAATCTTGACTAGATCAAAGTCTTGTTAGTTACACTTATGTCTAAATAAAGTATGTGGACGCGTGATGATTATATTGTGGAAAAATCTTGATTAGGTCCAATTGGACATTCTTTGACTAAATCAAATAGACCAAATCTTCCTATGAATGAGCACCAGCTCATCTCCAGCAACAAAACTTAGTCTTATCATAACATCTCATCATGAATGACACAACAAATCACATTTTTGTCTATAGAGCACATAGTACAAAGATAGTATAAGAGCCCAAGGCTCAAGTCACAAGTCTTCATCTTGTTGCACTTGCCCTGCAGTGTGCTCATCGAGTCGCTTCTTTCATCTTGTCACATTGCACTCCATCGCTTGTCACACGAGATTTTTTTCGTCACACTCTACTGCGCCATTGGTTGCATGGGCTCAAGTCGCCTTGCAAATTTTCTTTTGTGCAATCTTCCACACAATTTGTCACATCCCATTCCATCTCACTAGTTTCGTCTCGGCACACTTCACCGCATTGTTCATTGCACTAGTTCAAAACAACCTGCATATTTTCTTTTGTGTCATTGACCCTTCTCTGTGCCATTTATCCTTTCATCCTTTCATCCTTTTGAACACTTATGTTTTCATCCTTTCATGACTTCCTCTGTCGGTGCACCATACTATTAGAAAAATAGGATTCCAGAGCAATAAAATAAAACAAATGTGGAAATAAAACACAGAAGATACACAATACAATAGAGACACAAATATACGTGGTTCACCTAGTGTGGGCTACGTCAACCAGAGAAATTTACAGTTCCTGCCTTGTTATTATTCAACAAAAGGAAGGGATACAACCTACAACACACCCGTTGTAACTTCCTCTTCTTTCTCTCACAGTCTTCTCTCTTAGAATACAATATTCGCGATAATACACAACTGCAATACAATTCCCTAAAAAATAGGGTTTCCTTCTAGGGAAAAAAACCCTAAAATAACTTCTACTGTCAGATCTGCGACCTTATAATGAAAGGCCCAGATTGAATATGAAATTACAATATTTTACAAGGAATTTTTTCCCAAAATTTTGCTTTGAGGGTGTTTCCCCCGAATCCCCCGCCAGGGGGGCTCTACAAAAACTGTCACCACCCCCCTTAGACCCCCATGATGACAGTTGTAGGGGTGAAATCCCCCACACACCCCCTGTTAGGGAATTGGGTCCAAGCACGACTGAAACAAACCTCTGAATTAGGAATATAATCAGGCTCCACAACCAACACATACTTTGTGCCATACTTTCTGCACCATTGATCCTTTCGTCCTTCAATCCCTCTGCGCAATTCTTATGTGTGTTATTGTGCTATAACTAACCATGTCTATGACCACTTTGACATCAATGAAAACATATGTGCAACAACAAATTCATATCAACAATATCTAAAAATAAAAGAGACATTACAACCAAACAATTTACAAAGCAAATTTAATTATTATGAGTTGAAAGAGGATGGAATCCTCATGTACAAAGGAAAAATATATGTGCCAAATTTAGGAGAGATGAAAAAAATTATTGAGGGAAATACACCATGTGTCATATGTTGGGCACCCATGATATCAGAAAACAATTACAGTTGTAAGAAGCCAATGCTTTTGGCCAAGAATGAAGACATAAGTGGCTAATTATATAGCGAGGTGCCTAGAATGTCAAAAGGTGAAGACATATCATAGACATCTAGCGGTGCTGATACAATGATTTATCATTCCTGAGTGGAAATGAGAAGTGGTTACAATTGATTTTATTACAAAGCTACCCATAACAGTGAAGAAACATGATTCCATCATGGTGGTGGTGGATAAATTAACAAAAGTTGCACAAATTATTCATATGAAAACAACACGCAAGGCAACAAACATTGCAGAGACTTACATGAAGGAATTTGTCAGGCTACATGGGGTGCCTAAGGCAATTGTTTCAGACATAGATCCAAATTTTACCTCTAATTTTTGGAAAGGTTTGTTCAAAATATTTGGGACAAATCTAAATCTCAGAACAATGTATCACCTAGAGTCAGATGGGAAAATATATAGGACTAATAGAATAATTGAAGACATGCTCAAAATGTATGTGATGGACTGGGAACCATCAAAGTGGGAAGACTACATACACTTAATAGAGTTTTCTTACAATAATGTGTATCAAATATCATTAAAAATGAGCTTGTTTGAAGCATTGCATAGTGGGAAGTGTAACACACCAGTGAGTTGGGATAACCCAACAAACAAAGTTGTCATTGGGCCATATTTGTTGAGGGAAATGGAAGAGAAAATGATCAAGATTAGGAAGAATTTAAAGGTTACCTATGACAGAAAGAAACATTATGTAGCCAAGAAAAAAGTTTTTAGATATTTTAAAGTTGACCGACATATTTTTCTAAAAGTGAAAGAAAAAAGAAGTTTGATAATATTGGGTTGCTTCCAAAAGTATGCATCAATATATTGTGGGACTTTTGAAATATTAGAGAAAATAGGGTCAGTTGCATACATGCTAGCATTTCCTACATCCATGAGAGTGCATAATGTATTTCATGTGTCATTATTAAGGAAATGTGTGCTTGACTCTAACCACATAATTGATTGGATTGTGATCTAGGTGGATAACAAAGGGGATTTTTTGGTGGAATTAGTACACATCCTGGACTGAAAAGTTAAAGTTATCATGAACAAATCCATAGGACTGGTAAAGGTTCAATGGAACTACTATGGTCCTGAAGATGCAACATAGGATCATGATGAAACTATGCAACATGAATACCCACAATTTTTTGTCAACTTTGAAGAAAATAGAAGTTGAAAATGCAAGACTCCATTTTTGGGCAGCTAGATTTCTGGAACCGCATCTTAGAATTCTTGGTCACCTGCACTGATATCCCCAATAAAATAATGGTAAAAATTGATGGACTAGGAGCAATGGAAGTGACACATTCCTTGGGTCGGCAAGTTGAGAACAAGAAGAGATTATGGTTGGGATTTCTATTGGAGAGTAAATATATTCAATAATTTTATTTCTAAATATTATGATGTAAAATTGTATATGTATTTCGGCATAGTGTTTTTCACTGAGGACGGTGCACAATTGTAGGGGAGGGGAAATGTAACTCCATACTATAATCCTCAGTTTAATTAATGTATAATGTAGATTAGAATGTGGCTATGGCCAAACGATGTAATATGAAAAATATATTTTTTGATTTTAATAAAAATTAATGTGATGTCAGTTGCTAGGAATATATACAGAGATGGGGCCTGATCAATCCACAAGAGAAGGCAATGTATGATGCCGACGCACGCTCCCTCCACAACCCGCAGGTCGAAAGGTCCACGTCAGCACAGGATCTTTCCTTTACCACTGGCCCGAAGAACTCTAAAAGGCCCTTCTATTTCCCTATCGAGAAATTTACACCCACAACAAATCCTTGTGGGATCTCCTCTTTGCACTTAGGAGATCGGATTTCGCGCTTTCGCGAGTCCGTAGGTCGAGCGTTAGTCTCTCGAATCTCCGAAACCCGACAACAGTCAACACTGACCTTTCTCTTTTCCTTTCGGGACTTTCCTTATCACAATTTCGGCGATCGCGATGCCGAGCGACTTGTGTCCTTGACTCCCGAATCCTGATATGTCAAAACTCTGATATACTCACGGGGTTGAATTTTCAATGGTCCTTTATCTCATCGAGATTTCGGACTTCGCAATATCGCGAATCCTAATGTGGAGGTTTTGGGACTTCACCCCACGAAACTCTAAAACGGTCAACTGAATTGACTTTTTGTCGAGAGTGTGCCACCTGTCCACTCGCTGACTCCTCTGTGACCCACACAATCCTTTTTTCTTTTGCCTTTCACAACTTCGCGAATCTTGCCACCAAACCTTCAATCCTTCCACTCGCAAAACCCCGATAGGCGATCTCGCGAATGATCCAACGGCCCCTGCTGCCTTGGATCGACGGTTCTATCCCCCCTGAGCTTTAAATATTCCGGGAGTACTTACCGTATCTCCCTTGTTCTTCCGTGGGATCTAACGACTCACGGAACTTCGTGATTTCTCCTCGGAGAATTCCAACCGTCCATTCCTTCCTTGACGATTCTTGTGAAAGAACTCAGTGTTCCTCCACAATGTTGTCCTCCTGCGCACAAACTTGTGACGCCTTCTTAATGCTTCCAGTCACAACTCCACCTGGTTGTCCTTCAACGGTTTCGAAGGTCTTATCCTTCCGGAGCTTTTCCACGGTTTTCAAGTCCTTAAAAAGAAAACCTTTGCACGCACTCCTTGTGGCAAGCTTACAAACACTTCAAGTGTTTGAAAACCTTTGACTTTGCGCACACCTGCAGCAGTAGTCTCTCAATGCTTTGCTCAGATTCACGATTCTAAGACTTCCCTCAGCCTGCGCACTCCTTGCACAGCTCCTGTACCCCAAATACACTTATAGGTGAATGAGAACAAAAGTTACCCTATCTGAACCCTTTGTCAATGCACTCCTTGCGGACAACTTCAGCTGCACTCCTTGCAGGAACTCTTGCTCAGATAGAGAAACATTTGAAACTCATCCCTACTTCCTCTTAGACTTCAAACTCAAACATGAAATCATATACACAATATTTAAAGCAAATGTATAACAGGAAGTAAACATTCATGAGCATAACATTCAACATACACACATAGAGAACAAACACGACGCCATGAATTTGAATTAAAGCTCTTTTCTATTAATTCAAATCTGTACATGGGTGTTCTTACACAACTCTCTGCTTCTCCTATGCTTTTCTTTTTCTGAATGCTTCTAATCTCATTCTGATGTTACAATACACAATGAGGGTGTCTATATCCCGTTTCCCTCTTGCACTCTAAAACTGTCTAATCTATACATTCAATTCTACCTACTTACATTTAAATTCATAAATGCCTCCATCTACTAAGGACAAGAGCGAATCGCTCAAGGTCCATTACATTTTACAAGTGCGCCTTCATTTAATTATCACATTTAACGTTGGCGCATCAACTTCAAGGGAAAATTCAAAATTTTCACTAGCATGTCCAGCTGTCCTATGTCTCCGTGCTGGCTCGCTTGATGTTGGCGATGCTCCTGCATCATACTCCCTCGCTTGAAACTTTTCATGGGCTCCTATCCATGAGCTCGCGCATGATCTATCCATGCCTCTGGATCTCTACTTCGTTCTCCTAGCTGGCATCTTCAACTGGATGGCCTTTCCATTTGACCAAATACTCAAAGTATTCTTTTCTTCTGGTCTTCTTACCAATTCGTTTATCCAGTATGTGCTCCATCTGTGGCTTTTCTGCAACTGGCATTTGCTTTCGCCACTGCACCTCTGGCTGCTCATTTCTTTCTCCTGCTTCCTCAGGTTTATATGCTTACAAATCTGAGACATTGAATATCGGAGAAATTCCGATCCCATCCGGTAATTCAATCTCGTAAGCATTTGCCCCAAATTTTCTCAAGACCTTACATGGTTCGATTTTCTTCATCTTTAGTTTATTGTATGTTCCTCTCGGGAACCTTTCCTTTCTCAAATGTGCCAGAATCAAGTCACCAACTTCAAACTGAAGTTGTCTTCTGTGTTGATCTTCTCTGCGCTTATACTCCTGATTTGAATTCTGCAATCGGTCCTTCACTTCGCTGTGAAGTTCCTTCATCGCCTCTGCGAATTCTTCTACACTAGCGCTCCTAGTCGCAATCTATTCTGAATCCCTCAGTTCAGAAACTCCTCTCGGCTGCATGCCATAAATAATATGANTCGTTTGTTCCTGCTTCCTCATCTTTGTATGGGTACAAATCTGAGACATTGAATATCGAAGAAATTTCGATCCCATCGGGTAATTCAATCTCATAAGCATTTGTCCCAAATTTCTTCAAGACCTTGCATGGTCTGATTTTCTTCATCTTCAGTTTGTTATATGTTCCTCTTGGGAACCTTTCCTTTCTCAAATGTGCCATAACCAAATCACCAACTTCAAATTAAAGTTGTCTCCTGTGTTGATCTGCTCTTCGCTTATACTCCTGGCTTGAATTCTGTAAACGCTCCTTCACCTGGCTGTGAAGTTCCTTCATCACTTCTGCAAAATCTGCTGCACTAGCACTCCTAGTCACATTCTGTTCTGAATCTTTCAATTCAGAAATTCCCCTCGACTGCATGCCATAGACAATCTGAAACAGACTCTGCCCTGTACTTCTGTTGATTGAATCATTATAAGAAAACTCCGCTTGTGGTAATATGTTGTCCCACTAACTGTGGTGTTCTGTCACCAAGCTCCTCAGTAAGTCTCCCAGACTTCTGTTTACCACTTCTGTTTGTCCATCTGTCTGAGGATGATAAGCTGAACTGAACAACAAGTTAGTTCCCAGCTTCTCCCATAAGGTCCTCCAGAAGTGTCCCATGAACTTAGTGTCTCGATCCGAAACTATGCTCCTTGGTAATTCGTGAAGTCGAATGACTTCTTTGAAAAACAGATTCGCAATGTGAGTTGCGTCACTGGTCTTCTGACATGGAATGAAGTGTGCCATTTTTGAAAATCTATCCACCACCACAAAGATTGAGTCAAATCCTCTTTGTGTTCTTGGCAAACCCAATATAAAATCCATCCTGATTGCATCCCACGGCCTCTCAGGTATGGGCAATGGTTGATAAAATCCTGCATTCTGTCTCTTTCCTTTCGAATGTTGACAAATTCTGCATCTGTCCACAAACTTTTTAACTTTTGCTCGCATTCCCAGCCAAAAATATGACTCATTCAGCTTTGTGAATGTTTTGTCGTGACCAAAGTGTCCTGCCAATCCTCCACTGTGTTTCTCCTTCGGAAAATTCTCCCTCATGGAACACTTTGGAATACAAAGTTGATTGCCCTTAAACAGCAATCCTTCCTGGATCATGTATTCTGCCCATTTGCTTTTATCTCTAAGAACTGGATTCTCAGCTGCTTCATATGCCTCCTTAAAATCTGGATCACCTGCGTACATGTCCCTGAGATCATCAAAACCCAATGTTTTGACCTTGAACTCCTGCAACAGCAAACACTTCCTGCTCAAAGCATCAGCAACTTTGTTAGCAGTACCAGAAATATGTTTAATCACAAAAGTGAAATTTTGCATATATTCAACCCATTTAACATGTCTTTGACTCAACTTTTCATGTTGAGTCACAAACTGTAATGCATGATTGTCACTGTATAAGACAAACTCCTTCGGGATTAAGTAATGCCTCCATTTCTTCAATGCTTGGATGATAGCATAGAACTCCTTTTCATAGGTGGAGTGCTTCACCTTTGCTTCATTCAGCTTCTCACTGAAATATGCTATTGGCCTGTCCTCTTGACTCAAGACTGCCCCTATTGTGAATCCACTTACATCGCATTTCACTTGGAATGTCTTTCGGAAATCCGGCAACACCAAAATTGGTTGTTCCGTGATTTTCCTCTTCAACAGATTAAAACTCCTTTCAGCCTCTTCTGTCCAGTGAAAAGACTTGTGTCTTTTCTTCATTGTATCCATCATTGCTGCACTAATTCCACTGAAATTCCTGATGAACTTTCAGTAGAAACTAGCTAATCCGTGAAAACCTCTCACCTCAAATATGTTGTTCAGTGATGGCCAATTATTAATCACTTCCACCTTATCTGGATCCATCCTTAATTTGTCTGCAGAAATAACAAATCCCAAGTAAATGAGCTCTGTCTTCATGAACAAGGATTTCTTCATGTTTATGAACAACTTCTCCTGCTGTAATTTCTGCATCA
This sequence comes from Picea mariana, assembly GCA_032191745.1. Taxonomy (NCBI): domain Eukaryota; kingdom Viridiplantae; phylum Streptophyta; class Pinopsida; order Pinales; family Pinaceae; genus Picea; species Picea mariana. The sequence goes on from JASDQU010108929.1 coordinate 55,525, forward strand.
CTGTAGCCAAATGCTTCAGATGCTCTGCCACTGTTTTACTAAAAATCAGTATGTCATCCAGATACACAATGACAAATTTCCCAGTGAATTCTTTCAGGACTTCATTCATTAACCTCATAAAGGTACTTGGCGCATTTGTTAAGCCAAACGGCATAACAAGCCATTCATACAACCCCGCGTTAGTCTTAAAGGTTGTTTTCCATTCATCACCTTCTCTCATGCGGATTTGGTGATAACCACTTTTCAAATCAATCTTCGAAAAACACTTTGCTCCACTCAAGCAATCCATCAGATCATCCATCCTTGGCAATGGAAACCTATACCTGATGGTTATCTTGTTGATCACCCTCAAGTCAGTACAGATCCTCCAGCCTTCGTCTTTCTTCAGACTGAGTACTATCGGAACAGCACATGGACTCAAGCTTTATCTAACCAACCCCTTGTCCAACAACTCCTGGACTTGTCTTTTGACCTCTTCATTCTCCTACGGCATAAATCTGTATGTTGCTTTGTTCGGTAAACCGTCTCCAGGTATGATATCAATATGGTGACTCACACTCCTAATTGGTGGTAACGAACAAGGTAGTTCGTCCACTACTATGTCAACGAACTCTCCCAGCAGTTCCTGAACTTCTTCTAGTAAATCGTCCGCTCTTGTGCTGGTTAAAACAATCGTTGGCTTCCTAACCACAATGAATTGTGGTTCCTCCTTCTTCTTGACCTCATTAAGGATTTCCTTCCCACTCATGAGAAGTACAGTGTTACTTACTTCCAGTTTCACTTCCTTATCTTTGATTGGAAGTAACATATGAGTCCTCCCATTCTTTTCTAGGGTGTATGTGTTCATCCTCCCATCATGAATCACATTTCTGTCATATTGCCACGGTCTACCCAGCAATAGATGACAAACATCCATAGGAATAACATCACAGAGTATCTTATCATTATATCCTCCTATCTTAAATTCAACTAAACATTATTTAGTGACATTTACCTGATGTCCCTTTTGTAGCCATGAAACTCTATATGGACTCGGATGTTCACTCGTCTCCAGCTCCAGCTTTTCTACCATCTCAGTCGAAATGAGATTATCCGTGCTACCACTATCCACAATGACCTTTCATACCCTGTCCTTGGTTTTGCAAGCAGTCCGAAAAAGTCTGTTTCTTTGGGCTGAACTCTCCACCTCCTTCTCTGGTGTTAAGAGAACTTTTCACATCATCAGTGATCTTTCGCATTCGGCATCTTCTACCTCAACATCTCGCCTTTGTGCTTCGGCGATGTGAGTCTCTCCACCCTCTTTCTTTTTATCTAGGCATTCATAAGATTTGTGTCCATTCTTTCCACACGTGAAGCATTTTATCACTCCACCTCTTCCTCTTCCTCTTCCTCTAGTACGAGGAAAAGTATTATTATCAGCATAATCTCCTCTATGCTCAGTATGTTGTCCTCTCTGTTTATCATATCACCCTCTCTGTGAGCTCCCACCTCTCTCAGTTCAAGTCTGAGGTTTCTTCCAATCCTCCTTGGGCTTCGTATTTTTATCTTGGACAATTTATTTTCCCCTGGCTTGACTTCTGCCTCGGCCTCTTTGACCCTGCTTTCGGCTCAGCTTCTCTTCAGCTTTTAGAGCCATATGATAAGCATCTTCCACCATTTGGATGGTTACCGTGCTCATCTCATCCTGAATATCATATCTCAGGCCATTCATGTACCTGGCAACCTTTTCATCATCGCTTTCCCGTTGACCTACCCTGATGTTCAGCCTGTAGAATTCTTCAGTGTATTCTTTTATTGTCATCAGATTCTATCTCAAGTTCTGCATTCTCCTGAACAGAGTAATCTGGTAATCCCTGGGAATGAATTTTGCCTTCATCTTCTCAATCATCCTATCCCAACTCCTGATTTTCTGCTTGTCTCTGCGGTGTTTGTCAGGTTGTAGTTCATCCCACCACAATGTTGCATGTCCCTTCAATCTTGTGACAGCATGCTTAACCTTCTTGTCTTCCTCGACATCTTCATAGTCAAAGTATGTGTCTAGGGCTCTAATCCAGTCTTGAAGCTCTTCAGCATCCAGATTTCCCTCATAAACTGGAATGTCCATTTTCTCTCTTGCACCCATTCTTGAAATAGCTCTGATCAAACGTTTGTTTGCTACATCTTCGGCTGCAACTTCTTCTTCATGTTCAGTCTCAACCTCACTTTCGGAATCACTTAGATCCCCAGCACTGACTATGCGTATTTGAGTTGTCTCCATGTCTTTGAGTCTGGCTCGTAGATCACGCATCTCTCTCTCCATGGCTAGATCAGTCATCTGCCTGCCTCTTCTTCTCGGCATTTCTCTTCCCTCTGGCTGATTGGGTGTTTGCATGTCTCTTCTCCTTGGCGGCATGGTGAATTCTCTTTTTCTCTGCTACAGAAAGCAAAGAATCCTTTCTGGGCTCTGATACCAAACCTAACACAAATGCACCCTCTACCTTGACAAAGGCCTCTGCGCTGACCTCCCGGTCTTAGGGATCGTTCAAATTTTACCCCGAGCTGGAGTGGCTCCCTCGATTCTCCAATGGAATCTCTTATTAAAATTGACCCACAGGTCTTTTCAGCTCCTCGCAGCCTCTAGGCCCCCAGTCATTGTTCTCTTCACGACAGGACAATGGGATTTCAGGTTTCGTGGTTTCGAAATCCCGATGATCACAACCCTTTGCCTTTTGTTTCCCGATTTTTCGATCCCCGATATCCCGTGATGCTCCAACTTTCACTAGTCCCCTGGGATAGACTTTGGGTCCAAGTGACCTCCCTTCATACGATCGCAGTCCTATCACTTTTAGGATTTCGGAGGTTCTGATGTCAAAAAGCATGTGACCTCTTGTCCTCCGGATCCCCGATTATCTGAATCCCGATATGACGTCACTGAGAACCCCTTGTTGACTTAGACCCAATCAACGGCCGTGATCACCTACTAAACCAACGGCTCTGGATCTCCCTCGGGACTTCGTGATTTCAAATGCCAAAATGCATTTGTCTTTGATTTCCCCGATCTCTCGAATTCTGATTTCCCGATGTGACTTCCTTTTTTCAGGACTTTCCCCGAAAGTCGATATTGTTGCCACGCATCCTTAAAGATGGACGGTCCTCGTCTACTTCGGGGTTTTCACTGTGGAGATTCCTGATCCCCTGTTATGACGAGATGACGTCAGTTGGGACTCCTAACGGAGATTTCCTCCTTTCGAGATTTCAGACTTCGCAACTTCGAAATGTAAGTGTTTCCTGTCTTCAAGATCCGTGAAACGCCAAACCCCGTCTTCTTCGGATTTTCGACACGCGTCCCAAATGGATGGATGGTTCAGATCAAACCTCAGAATTCATCAATTGCAAAGCCAAAACACTCACTTATGTGAGTCTCGATGATCGATTCTCCGTTTTGGATGATCACATGACACGTGTCCTTCCTGGGATCCATGGTTGTGATCCTTTCATTGTTTTGGGACTCAAAGGGTCTCAAACTCTTGGTCTCTAAACTTTCGATATGCCGATGGTTCTCGATTCCTGCCACCTGTCCCAACAGATGGACAGTTCGGATTTGTATTGGGGTTTTCACTATGGATTTACCCGATCTCTTGTCCACGAGATTTCCGATATCCCGAACCCCGACACCTCTCGGGACTTTCGCTCGGCTTGAGAAGGGTTAAACCTCGTGCAACTTCTGTCATATCGGACGGCTGACGGGTAAATAGGTGAGGATCCAATGGCTCACGATCTTCTGAGCTTGAACTCCGGACGCAGCCGTAACCTCCTTGCTCCTTTATCAGATCAGACGGCTGACGGGATTTCGCTAATCCTCCACAGAGGATTCTGACCATCTGTCTCTTCCCCCTGATGATTTCTGCAAAATGAACCAAGGATTATTCCCCCAGGTTTATCCACCTATGACACAAAACTTCGACGCCTTGTAATCACTCAATATGCACCAACTCCTAGTACTGCCTTCAATAGTTCAAAGGTTTTATCTTCCCCGAGCTTTCTCACAACTTTGAGTCTTAAAGAAGACTCTTGCACGCACTCCTTGAGGCAACCTCCAAACACTTGAAGTGTTGAATGCTCTTCGACCCTGCGCACACTCTGTAGCAACGGTCTCTCAATACCTTGCTCAGGTCCAAAACTCTGATATTTTCCTCGGCCTGCACACTCCTTGCATGGCTCTTGTGCCTATCTGCCCCTCTATGTGAATATGAGAACAAATGCTATCTCTCCTGAGTTTTCAGAGATGAACCTCTAAACCTTTTGTCAATGCACTCCTTGCGGACAATTTCAACTGCACTCCTTGCAGGAACCTTGCTCAGATAGAGAAACAATTGAAACTCATTCTATTTACCCTTTCCTCTCAGATTTCAAACATTCAACAAGAAATCATTCATACATAGCATAAAAGAAATTGTCTAACAGAAAGAGCAAACATTCATGAGCATAACACTTAAAGATGCATACATAGCGAATATATGAACACCATGAGTCTGAATCACAGTTTCTTTGTATTAATTCAAAACTTTTGTACATGGAGTCTGCTACACAGCTCTCTACTTCTCTTCTATGCTCATAATCATGCTAATGTTACAATACACAATGAGGGTGTCTATATTCTGTTTTCCCTCTCTCATTATAAACTGAATAATCTATGCATTAAAGATACCTACCAACATAAATGCCTTCTTAGTCCTTCAGACAAGAGCAGGTCGCTCAAGGTCTGAATACAATCTATTAGTACGCCTCTCCTTAACTATCACATTTAAGTTTGGCGCATCCAATCTTCAAAAGTTTTAAACAATGTATCATGTGCTCAAAATGTGTTGTGGTTGCCCCACGCTCTTTTGATGTTGACGATGCTCCTGCATCAGCTTGTCATATTGGGCTTTAACACGTTTCTTTTGAGTTTCAATAACTAGGGCGGCATCACGACAGGTTTCATCTAATTGCATTAAATACAAAAGACGCTCTTCTTCGATAGAGGTATTGGGGATAATTTCAAGGTCAGTTTCAAAGATGGTATTTCACATTCAATCAGCAAGATAGCCTTGATACCATAAACTAGTTGGAAAGGTGTAAATCTCGTGGCGGACTTAACATATGTCTGATAGGCCCATAATGCTGAGAACAACATCGTGTGCCCGGTCATCTTATGAATTCCTATCATTCATCGAAGCATAGTAATGAGAACTTTGTTGATTTCTTCAACTTGGCCATTGGCCTGCGGATAATAGGGGGTTGAGTTTTCATGACGAAGACCCAACTTTTCAGTAAGTTTAGACATCATAAAATTTTGAAAATGACTACCGTGATCAGTAACAATAGCTTGAGGGATACCAAACCGAGTAATGATATGATTGAATATGAACAATGTTGTATTTCTCCCGGTTTTATCAAATGTAGGCATCACCTCGGCCCATTTAGTGAAGTAATCCACAGCTACAATGATGTATCCATGCCCCCCGGCCGAGTGAGGGTTACATGTCATGAAGTCAATGCCCCATTTGGCAAATGGACCAATGGAAACTACAGGATGTAAAGGAGCGGGATGATATCTTATCTTGTTATTATAAGTTTGGCAAGCATGGAATTTCTGAACAGCAGTGATGCAATCTTTAAACAAAGAAGGCTAGAAATAACTCACTCGTAAGATATTTTGGGCAATGGCATACCCAGAAATATGACCGCCACAAGCTCCGGAGTGACAAACATTCAAAGCTTTCTCAGCTTCGTTGTAAGTGATACATCGTCAAAAAATGGAATCAACACCGCATAGGTAAAGAGTATCACCTAGAATGATGTATTGGCGGGCTTGATACTATATACGACGACGATCCATACTAGATAAATCATGCCAAAAAGTTTGAGTATGGATATAGATAATGATATCTCTATACCATACTTCATTAGAACTTATCAAAAAAAGGGATTCATCAGGTAAGGAATCCTCTGGCACATTTTTTTTCTCAGTGGAGGGAAGGTCACATATTAGTTCGGCGAAAACCAAAGATTTCTTAGACTTAGCACGTTCAAACTCTAAGTCAAACTCCTGGAGAATAACTATCTGTTTGGAGTATTTTTCCCCTAGAAGTTGTCGGGCAAGGATATGTTGCATAGGGTTGCAATCGAAAATAACATTGGTTCGGCGTAACAAGATATAATGACGAAAACGTTGGATAGCTTGAACAGCTGCCAAGGCCAGTTTTTCCACATGGAGGTATTTGGTCTCAGTAATCGTAAGACTCTGACTCAAATAGTATATCACATGTTCATCATGCGAATCATCCTCTTGGACTAAAACCATGGCAATGGTAGAGTTTGAAGCAGCTAATTAGAGGAAGTAATCCTGGCTATAGTCAGGGGGAAAGATTAATGGCGTATGGGTTAAGGCAAGTTTCAAAGCTTCGAAGGATTTGGTTGTAGTATCGTCCCATACAAACTCGTAACCTTTCTTGAGTAACCGAGTGAATCCTTTCGTCAGGTCAGCGTAATTGGGGATGAAACAACGTAAAAAGTTTACCTTCCCTTGCAAACTTTGGAGCTAGCATAAAGTGGAAGGAGGAGGTAGATTAAGGATAGGCTCAACCTTCAAGGGGTATACTCAAATCCCATGTATCGACACAATAAAACCAAGTAGTTGGTCGGACTCCACACAAAAAACGCATTTGTGTGGGTTTAAGAGGATACAATAATAACGACAATGTATGAAAACGGCCCTCAAATGGGTCGGGTGATCTTGGCGACACAGGGAATGCATCGATAGATCATCAAGATAAGGTTGCATGATGTGTTTAATATCATGGAAAGCATAAGACATAGCACGCTAAAAATTCGGTCAGCATTCTTGAGACCAAAGGGTAATTTTCAGTAGGCAAAGGTCCGCCAAGGGAAAATAAAAGCAATCTTGTGTTGGTCCGCGGGTAAAATATTAATTTGATTATAGCTAGAGAAACCATCCATTAAAGAGAATATTTCGATGTCAGTGCAGTCGTCAACGATCTGGTCGATGAAAGGGGTTGGGTAATTGTCCTTAGGAAAAGCTTTATTTATGTCCCTATAATCTACATAGATGCGGATGGTACCTTGTTTCTTATTCACCGGAACTAGATTGGATACCCAATCAGTCAAAGCCACGGGATAGATAAAGCCAGCTTTAAGAAGTTTTTCAACTTCAAGCTTGATAGCAGTAGATTTGCGTGGGTGCACTGGGAGAACTCTCTGTCGAATGGGTTTAGCGTCTGGGTATGTCTTAATCTCATGTACAATGATATTAGGATTGATACCTGGCATCTCTTCGTAACTCTAGGCAAAAACGTCACGGAATTCTTGGAAAACGGATTTATACTCGTGGACCTCGTCAGTAGAACAGGAGGATCCAATATGAACATTCTCCATGACTCTGGGTTTAATTGATATGTCGAGAGGGATGGTAGGTGAAATGTTGCTCAAGTTCCCTTCGTACATAACATCATCTAATGGCTCGAGAACTGAGGAAATAACCACAACGGTCGACGGAGTCAAAATTCGTTGATAACTCTTTATGGTGTCACGTTCTAGAAAGAGAATGGAGCGATGATGTCCATCGTCCCAGGGAGTGTCTTCCATAGACATGACTGACATAATCATCGCATCAGTAAGAAATATCACGTGAAACAGATCAGGATATGAATCATAAGGAGAAGGAGGGGAGGGGAGGGGGATGTTGATTGAATAGCTCGGTAAGTGGATTCGACCAAACTTAAAGGCATATTGTCATCATAATGAGGGTAATCACTAGGGCTAGGTACTACCCATGGGTCATATGACGCAGGGGTTTCACGAATGGTGGTGGATATCATGTTAATAGAGGAAACAAAAGGAGGGAGAATATCTGGTGGTGGGATTGGAAAAGTACCCATCAAAGTTGAATCTTTCAAAAGACCCACTCCGACATTCTCATAACCAGGGGGTGTCTTCAAGATGAAAGGAATGTTGCTAGTACAGGAATCAGAATTAAAG
>JASDQU010108929.1:64315-74757 GCA_032191745.1 Picea mariana
CTTCTTCCCTTTGAATGCTGGCAAATCCTGCATCTGTCCACGAATCTCTTGACGTCTGCTTGCATTCCCGGCCAAAAATATGTCTCATTTAACTTTGTGAATGTCTTGTCGTGACCAAAGTGTCCTACCAATCCTCCACTATGTTTCTCCTTCAACAAATTCTCCCTCATGGAGCAATTCAGAATACACAGCTGATTGCCCTTGAACATCAATCCTTCTTGGATCATGTATTCTACCCATTGGCTTCTATCTCCGAGAACTGGATTCTCAGTTGCTTCATACGCCTCTTCAAAATCTGGGTCATCTTTATACATGTCCCTGAAATCATCAAAACCCAATGTTTTGACTTTGAATTCCTGCAACAGCAACACTTCCTACTCAAAGCATCAACAACTTTGTTAGCAGTACCAGAAATATGTTTAATCACAAAAGTGAAATTCTGCATATACTCAACCCATTTAACATGTCTCTGATTCAACTTTTCCTGTTGAGTCACAAACTGTAATGCATGATTATCACTGTATAAGACAAATTCCTTTGGAATCAAATAGTGTCTCCACTTCTTCAATGTTTGAATGATAACATAAAATTCTTTATCATATGTGGAGTACTTCACCTTTGCCTCATTCAGCTTCTCACTGAAATATGCAATCGACTTGTCTTCTTGACTCAACACTGCCCCTATTGCAAACCCACTTGCATCGCATTTCACCTGAAATGTCTTTCGGAAATCCGGCAACACAAAAACTGGTTGTTCTGTAATCTTCCTCTTCAACAAATTAAAACTCTTCTCAGCTTCTTCAGTCTAGTGAAAAGACATATGTCGCTTCTTCACTGTGTCCATCATCACTGCGCTAATTCCACTGAAATTCCTGATGAATTTCTGGTAGAAACTAGCCAATCCGTGAAAACTTCTCACTTCAAAAATATTCTTCGGTGATGGCCAATTCTTAATCAGTTCCACCTTATCTGGATCCATTCTCAATTTATCTGCCGAAATAACAAATCCCAGATAAATGAACTCTGTTTTCATGAATGAGGATTTCTTCATATTTATCAACAACTTCTCCTGCTGTAATTTCCTCATCACTGTAGCCAAATGCTTCAAGTGTTCTGCCACTGATTTACTGAAAATCAGTATGTCATCCAAATACACAATGACAAATTTTCCGATGAACTCCCTCAGGACTTCGTTCATCAACCTCATGAAGGTACTTGGTGCATTTGTTAAGCCAAATGACATAACAAGCCATTCATACAACCCTTCGTTGGTTTTGAATGTTGTCTTCCATTCATCACCTTCTCTCATGTGAATCTGGTGATATCCGCTTTTCAAATCAATCTTTGAGAAGAATTTTGCTCCACTCAAGCAATCCATCAGATCATCCATCCTCGGCAATGGAAATCTGTACCTGATGGTTATCTTATTAATCTCCCTTGAGTCAGTACACATCCTCCAGCCTCCGTCTTTCTTCGGACTGTGTATTGTTGGAACAACACACGGACTCAAGCTTTCCCTGACCAAACCTTTGTCCAACAAATCCTGGACTTGTCTTTTGACCTCCTCATTCTCTTGTGGCGTCAATTTGTACGCGGATTTGTTTGGTAAACTGGCTCCTGGTATGAGATCAATATGATGACTCACACTTCTAATAGGTGGCAACGAACGAGGTAATTCGTCCACTACTATGTCAGCGAACTCTTCCAGCAGTTCCTGAATCTCTTCTAGTAAATCATCTACCCTTGTGCTGGTCAAAACAATCCTCAGTTTCCTGACCACAATGAATTGTAGATCCTCCTTCTTCTTAACCTCTGTAAGAAGTTCCTTCCCACTCATGAGAAGTACAATGTTTCTTACTTCAGGCTTCACTTCCTTATCCTTAATTGGAAGCAACATGTGAGTTCTCCCATTCTTCTCTAGGGTGTATGTGTTCATTCTCCCATCATGAATCACATTCCTGTCATATTGCCATGGTATACCCAGCAATAGATGACAAACATCCATGGGAATAACATCACATAGTATCTTATCATTATATCCCCCTATCTTAAATTCAACTAAACATTGTTTAGTGACAGTTACCTGATGTCCTTTCTGTAACCACTAAATTCTGTATGGGCTTGGATGATCAATCGTCTCCAGCTCCAGCTTTTCTACCATCTTGGTCGAAACAAGATTATCTATGCTACCACTGTCTACAATGACCTTGCATACCTTGTCCTTGGTTTTGCAAGCAGTCCTGAAAATTCTGGTTCTTTGGACTGAACTCTCCACCTCCTTCTCTGGTGTCAAAAGAGATTTTCGCATCATCAACGATCTTCCGCCTTCAGCGTCTTCTGCCTCAACATCCCGCCTCTGTGCTTCAGTGATGTGAGTTTCTCCTCCTTCCTTCTTTTTATCTGGACACTCATAAGACTTGTGCCCATTCTTTCCACATGTGAAGCATGTTATTACTCCACCTCTTCCTCTTCCTCTACCTCTGGTACGAGGAAAAGTATTATTATCAGCATACTCTCCTCTTTGCTCGGTATGTTGTCCTCTCTATTCAGCATATTGCCCTCGCTGTGAACTTCCACCTCGCTCAGTTCGAGTCTGAGGTTTATTCCAATCCTCCTTGGGCTTCTGGTTTTTATCCTGGGCAACTGATTTGCCTCTGGGCTGACTTCTACCTCGACCTCTTTGACTCTTCTTTTGGCTCAGCTTCTCTTCAACTTTCAGAGCCAATTGATAAGCATCTTCCACCGTTCGGATGGTCAACATGCTCATCTCATCCTGGATGTCATATCTCAAGCCATTCATGTATCTGACAACTTTTTCATCATCGCTTTCTCGATGACCTACCCTGATGTTCAGCTTGTAGAATTCTTCAGTATATTCTTTCACCGACATCATTTTCTGTCTCAGGTTCTGCATTCTCCTTAACAGAGTGATCTGGTAATCTCTGGGGATGAATTTCACTTTCATCTTTGCGATCATCTTGTCCCAGATTTTGATCTTCTGCTTGCCCTTGCAGTGTCTGTCAGCTTGTAGTTCATCCCACCACAATGCTACATGTCCCTTCAATCTTGTGATAGCATGCTTGACCTTCTTGTCCTCTTCGACATCTTCGTAGTCGAAGTATGTGTCTAGAGATCTAATCCAGTCTAGAAGCTCCTCTGCATCCAAGTTTCCCTCGTAAACTGGAATGTCCATTTTCTCTCTTGCACCCATCCTTGCAATATCTCTGATCAAACGCTCATTTGCTGCATCTTCGGTTGCAACTTCTTCTTCATGTTCAGCTTTAATTTTTCTTTCGGAATCACTAAGATCCCCAGCACTGACTGTACGCCTTTGTGCTGTTTCCATGTCTTTGATTCTATCTCGTAGATCACGCGTCTCTCTCTCCATGGTTGTATCAGTCATCTACCTACCTCTTCTCCTCAACATTTCCCTATCCTCTGGATCGGGTGATTGTCTATCTCTTCTCCTCGGTGGCATAATGAATCTTCCTCTTCTATGCTACAGAAAGCAAAGAACTTTTTTGAGCTCTGATACCACTTGATGCCGACGCACGCTCCCTCCACAACCCGCAGGTCAAAAGGTCCACGTCAGCACAGGATCTTTCCTTTACCACTGGCCCAAAGAACTCTAAATGGCTCTTCTATTTCCCTATCATGAAATTTACACCCACAACAAATCCTCGTGGGATCTCCTCTTTACACTTAGGAGATCAGATTTCGCGAGTCCGTAGGTCGAGCGTTAGTCTCTCGAATCTTCGAAACCCGACAACAGTCAACGCTGACCTTTCTCTTTCCCTTTCGGGACTTTCCTTATCGTGATTTCGACGATCGCGATGCCGAGCAACTTGTGTCCTCAACTCCCGAATCCCGATATGTCGAAACTCCGATATACTCACGGGGTTGACTTTTCAGCGGTCCTTTATCTCATCGGGATTTCGGACTTCGCAGTATCGCGAATCCTAATGCGGAGGTTTCGGGACTTCACCCCACGAAACTCCGAAACGGTCAACTGAATTGACTTTTTGTTGAGAGTGCACCACCTGTCCACTCGCTGACTCCTCTATGTCCCACACAATCCTTTTTTCTTTCGCCTTTCACGACTTCGCGAATCTTGCCACCAAACCTTCGATCCTTCCACTCGCGAAACCCCGATAGGCGATCTCGCGAATGATCCAACGACCCTTGTTGCCTTGGATCGACGGTTCTATCCCTCCTAAGCTTTAAATCTTCTGGGAGTACTTACCGTATCACCCTTGTTCTTCTGTGGGATCTAATGACTCACGGAACTTCGTGATTTCTCCTCAGAGAATTCCGACCGTCCGTTCCTTCCTTGACGATTCCTAAGAAAGAACTCAGTGTTCCTCCACAATGATGTCCTCCTACGTGCAAACTTGTGACGCATTCTTAATGCTTCCAGTCACAACTCCACCTGGTTGTCCTTCAATAGTTTCGAAGGTCTTATCCTTTCAGAGCTTTTCCACGGTTTTCAAGTCCTTAAAAAGAAAACCTTTGCACGCACTCCTTGCGGCAAGCTTACAAACACTTCAAGTGTTTGAAAACCTTTGACTCTGCGCACACCTGCAACAGCAATCTCTCAATGCTTTGCTCAGATTCACGATTCTGAGACTTCCCTCGGCCTGCGCACTCCTTGCACGGCTCCTGTACCCCAAATACACTTCTGGGTGAATGAGAACAAAAGTTACCTTATCTGAACCCTTTGTCAACGCACTCCTTGCGAACAACTTCAACTGCACTCCTTGCAGGAACTCTTGCTTAGATAGAGAAACATTTGAAACTCATCCCTACTTCCTCTCAGACTTCAAACTCAAACATGAAATCATATACACAACATATAAATCAAATGTATAACAGGAAGTAAACATTCACGAGCATAACATTCAACATACACACACAGAGAACAAACACGACGCCATGAATTTGAATTAAAGCTCTTTTCTATTAATTCAAATATTTGTACATGGGTGTTCTTACACAGCTCTTTGCTTCTCCTATGCTCTTCTTTTTCTGAATGCTTTTAATCTCATTCTGATGTTACAATACACAATGAGGGTGTCTATATCCCGTTTCCCTCTTGCGCTCTAAAACTGTCTAATCTATACATTCAATTATACCTACTTACATTTAAATTCATAAATGCCTCCATCTACTAAGGATGAGAGCGAATCGCTCAAGGTCCGTTACATTTTACAAGTGCGCCTTCATTTAATTATCACATTTAAGGTTGGCGCATCAACTTCAAGGGAAAATTCAAAATTTGCGCTGGCATGTCCAGCTGTCTTATGTCTCCACGCTGGCTCGCTTGATGTTGGCGATGCTCCTGCATCAATGTACAGGAGTCTCTAAGAAGGGTCCAAGGGGGAAATTAGTTGTGGAAATTAATGCAAAACCCATATTTCTAAATTGTATTATCATTTGGGAAAACCTTTTATTTATCTTTGAATGTATGAGAACCCAATCATTAAACTCATGTAAAAGGGTGGGTGTGAGAGTCACATCCTATAGTTATTAAAGAGAATGGGGATGAAGTACAATCAACATTGGGCAGAGTGAGGAGTCAACTATCTTGGGGAAAATAGAGGAAATTCATATGAAAAGAATAGGCAGTTTTACACATTCAGGTTTTTTGCATGAACAACAAGGGAAGAACAAGAAAGAGAGCATTGGAGCTAGAGTAGGAAGGCTAGGTGAATTATGGTGCATGTTGGAGATTTTTTGGAGCATTTTGGATCTGTAAATTGAAGAGATGGGTTGTTAGGCCTGAAGAGTGAACTCTTGAGTGAGTTGCACTATAACAACAAGTGTTGTTGTTGGTTGCTGGTGGTTTTCCTAGTAGTGAGTTCACTTGAGTTTCCAGCAGAGAGATTCTTAGTTTCCTGAGCCAGAGAGACCTTGATTAACAAATGGGATGTTGGATGGACTAAGAGCAGTGAAGGGGTACATTCATTGGGTTGGGTCGGTCAAGGGGAAAAGATATGGAGGAAATTTGGGATAGCTATAGGAGAATAGCAATGGGTTGTGGGATTTTGAGCTATGAGTGGATTGTGAGAGACACTCTTCTCTTATGGACTCCTAGCCCCAACTCAGGGGTGACTTCTTGTTGAGATTTGGAATAACAGGTCTATGGTTGGGTGGAACGTCCTTCCTAAACAACTGGTTTCACAAGTGTTTTAAAACACAAGTCTTTATCTATTTTCTGAGTTATTTTATGAGTTTAGTTGTTGTGCTTCACTCTACGCATGTGAATGGTTTATTTTTTGTTGTGAATGAGTTTATTAGTTTCATTCATGTTCATTTAGAATTTTGTAGATGCATTTCATTATGGGTATCAAAATCTAGTTAAATATGTGTATAAATCATAGTTTTTCAGCTACAGGAAATGAGTTAGTAGATTTGTTTTTCAATTTTATGTGTACTTTCTGCAAGTAATGTTCATCGGTTATGTTGGGGGATGTTACAAAACTTATTCAAACTAATACAATACCAATCCATTGTTTCAAGTACATTTGTTTTTCCCATAACCATAATGTCACAAAACCCCATAGCCCAAAACAAATCGTTAGAGAAAACTCTACTTCAAATTAAAAATGCCCATAGTTACCCAAGTTCTCAACTTTGAATGTGTAGAAATGAAAACCCTACAATCAACAATAGTGGAGTTGCAATGAGAAACCTAGGCAAGCCCTGAGAAATACTCCATAAACTTGAGCAAGCCTAACCCATGCAGTCTCCCTTTAGCGAAGGTTGTAATAAGCCCATATTTTTCTTCCAAGAGATAGTTAACTATGCTTGAAACAACACCACAGTAGAAGGGGGGTTTCAAACCTAGAGCTCTCAAACAACCATTAAAAGGTGAAATCAAAGTTAAACCAACTCACGAAGAAGTTTTACTCTTTTTAATTGGTGAGCCCTGAATTATCACACCATATCCAAACCAAACATTAACAACAACACAATGTATAAATGGAAGACAAGTTGGGGTAGTTAATACAACCATCCATTGCATGCAACAAGCATATGCCATGGTTGGACATGCGCTCACAATTTGATACCTTTGGAAAAGTATAGGCCACAAAAAATGTAGCCACCGTATAGGCAAAACATAAGCACTAAGTCGATGACTATATGTTCAATAGGGAAACCAAGCTTGAAAAAACTTCATAGTAGAAGTGGGGTTTCAAACCTAAGGCTCTCAAACAACCATTAAAATCTAAAATCAAAGGAAAAATAACTCACTACCAAGCTCTACCTTTTTCAATTAGTGAGCCCTGAATTATCACATTAGATCCATGCCAATCATTAATAGTGACACAATGCACAATAAAAAAAAAACTAGAGAAACTAATACGACCATCCATTGTGTGCAATAGGTAGACGCCACTAGTGGACACATGCTCTCAATGCATAAACCAAACAATAACAAATTTAGCAAGACCGTAAACAAGTACGAGATCTAGGCCAAGCATTAACAATGACATAATGCATAAATGGTATGCAAGCTAGAAAAGTCAATAAAACCATCCATTGTGCTTAGTAGTAAAATGCCATTGGTGAACACGTGCTCTAAATGCATCAATCGAACCATGACCAAGGTCTGAGACCTCAATAAAATTCAAAACCTTTGGAAAACTAAACACCATAAAAATATGTCACCATTGTACAATCAAAACAATGCAACTAGGAGATGTTTATATGTCCCATTGCATAAACCGTGTGCAAGTTGGGGCAATTAATACAACCATCCAGTGCTTGCAAGAGGCAGATGCCACCAGTGAACACCACTCTCAATACATCAACAAAAACAATAGCGAATTTAGTAAGACCAGGGACAAGTATGATATCAAGCTCAATTATTAACAACAACATAATGCATAAAACATGTACAAGTTGGAGCAGTTAATACAACCACCCACTACGTGCAATAGGAAGACACCACCCATGGACACATGCCCTCACTGCATCGATAGTGAATTTAGTAACACCAGAAACAAGTACCAAATCCAATCGAAGCATTAACAGTGCCACAATGCATCAATTGCCTACAACCTCCAATGGTTAAAACACCATCCACTAGGTGCAAACATTATTAGTACCACAATACATCAGTTGCCTACAACCTCCAACGATTAAAACACCATCCACTACGTCACCAATCAACACACACCCTCCATGCTTCAACCAAACCAAAACCAAGGCTTCAATGCACATGCATAATCATCCTAATAGCTAATGGTCATCCAATAAAATTAACTATTTTAAAATAAAATAAAAAACAATAAAATTTGGCATCTTTGAAAAACCAAATCCCAACCCCCAAAAATAAAATGCAACCATTGTTTTGTATAGACAAAACAAAAACACAGGCAAATGACTATATGTCATGCATGGACGTAACAAACCCTTTTCCAACATATTGATATGACTACTTTAAATGTGCCTTGTGGTGACTCGAGAGTATTCTTGACAAACCCATCTATATCTCATGGCCTTCTACATGTGAAGGACCCTAAACACTTATAGGACCTTTTAGTGATTAAAAGGTAATTAAGTGAGGAATTTCAACCGCAATAGTTTAAAAGTTCTATATTTTGGCTTGTTTTTCGACAACTTTTTCCCGTTTGATTCATCCAAAGTTTTATACATCTGTTGTGACTCGTAAATACCCAAAGCAATAAATTAGCACAGCCGCAAAGTCGTTGGTGAACATTGAAAAGCGATGCCAAAGCTTCCTCTGGATCACTGAAACACACATAGAGCTGAGGAAATCTAAAAGTTAATTTCAAATGTGGTAATTCCAAAGGTTAATCAAGGTTAACTGATGCATTCAAAAATACAAGGAAGTTATGAAGAGTAAATCACATTCATTGATTTGAGAGGACGACTAAGAATATACCAGCTTCTTCAATTGTTAGCCATCAAATTAGAATTTTAGATTAAAAGGTGATTAATTGTGCACATCTCCAATAGGTATATGCCTTTTGACGTAACTAGATTTGACCATTCTTTCAAAACTGTAATTACCCCACATCTAGAACTTTTTATAAAAACTTTTTATAACTTTTTTATAAAAGTCAATTTCTTCCATCTATTTTCTTAACGTGGAGTTGATCTCCGGCCATTTGTGCAGAAAACTTATACAAGTAGATAAATGAACAGGTATGCTTTAAATGGAAAAGTAGTAAGGCATATGTCGTCATCTCACGTCCACATGACGAGTTTTGAATCGTCACCTTCTTGAATTATTTAAATAAATAATAATATTTTTTTAAGAAGTAAATGTTTAAGATTTTGTTTTTTAATTATTTAAATTAATAATTCTTTTTATTAAAATTAAAATTTTATATTAATAAAGTTATTTTTTTATGTAAAAATAAATTTACTTCCCTCGAATCCTTTTATTAAAACTAATTTAACCAACTATTTAAGAAAAGACCAATCGCCTTTGTCGTTATTTTATTTTAAGCGAACTAAAAGTTAATAATTAATGTAGTTTAATTATTAAAATTTGTTCATTTTCAAAGAAGTACGTAAAGGAGTGTGTTAACTAGGGAGTAATTTTTTTTTATAGTTATTTTTTTTTTTTAGGTTTTTCACCTGTTTGTTTTTAAATTTTTTGTCAATTTAAAACTTTGATCGATTTTCTAAGCGTATGGGTTGGTTTAAAATGAGGTAAAACCATTAAAATAAAATTCTGAAATACATGGAACTTTAATTCATGCTAAACTCATACTACCCCTGGTTTAAAATGAGGCAAAACCATTAAAATAAGATTATGAGATACATGGAACTTTAATCCATGCTAAACTCATACTACCCCTGGTTTAAAATGAGGCAAAACTATTAAAATAAGATTCTGAAATATATGGAATTTTAATCCATGCTAAACTCATACTACCCCTGGTTTAAAATGAGGCAAAACCATTAAAATAAGATTATGAGATACATGGAACTTTAATTCATGCTAAACTCATACTACTCCTGATTTAAAATGAGGCAAAACTATTAAAATAAGATTCTAAAATATATGAAACTTTAATCCATATTAAACTCATACTACCCCTGAAAATTTAACAAGATTCAACCCATTTTTTAACTAAAAAGCAAAATTCTTCCTAAGAAAAGATTGCTCATAGTTAGCCTACTCAGTACTCAAGCACTTCGGTCAATTGTATCATTTTTATTATTGTACATTGAATTTTTATTTTTATGTGTTTATTTTACTTAATCGACGCCATTATATTCTGGCAACGTGCTACTTGCAATAAATAAATTTCTTACTACACGTCAAAGTTGACTCAAAAATTCATGGAAGCCATTAGAGGCGACGCTGCCAGTTAATCCATTCATTTGTGGCTGCAACTTATTGAGCGGGGAACATTCAGCCCGCAAACAAAACTATTCGTACAGTATTCCCTGCATTAGCC
>JASDQU010108929.1:103517-116032 GCA_032191745.1 Picea mariana
CCATGTCTTCGAGTCTTGCTCGGAGATCATGCATGTGTCTCTCCATGGCTCGATCTGTCATCTGCCTTCTTCTTCTTCGCAGCATCTCCCTATCGTCTGGATCAGGTGATTGTCTATCTCTTCTCGGCGGCATGGTAAATTATTCTTCCTTTTCTATAGAAAGCAAAGAGTCCTTTTGTGCTCTGATACCACTCTGACATAGTCGCACCTGCTGACACGTTCACTCACAGGATCTTCTCTTGCTCACAGCCCAAATAACTCCAAGGCTCTTTTGTTTCCCTATTGGGAAATCTGCACCCACAAAAATCTTCTCACGATCCCCTCTCTGCACTTGAAGGATCGGACTTCGCGATTTTGTGAGGTTAGTGGTCGAGCATTGTACCCTCGAGTCCTCAATACCCAATGACAGTCAACGCTGAACTTCCCTTCTATTTTCGAATTTTCCTTATCATTATTTTGCCACTCGCAATATCAAACAACTCACTTTACCGACTCCTAACCCCTGATATGCCGAAACCCCGACACATGTATGAGTTGACTATTCAATGCTTCACCTCATCGGCAGTTCGGGGTTTGCAATATCGGGAATCTTGATGTCAATGTTTCAGGACTTCTCACCATGAAAACTCGATAGCTCGTGCCACCTATCCATTAGCTAACTCCGCTATGTCCCCACACTATTGTTCTACTCATCGAGATAACGCGTATCGCAATATCACGATTCCCATTGCAATATTTTAGAGTTTCGATCCACGAAACCCTGACACACAATATACGTATAGATCCAAAGGCCCTTGTGGCTCAGATCAATGGCTCTGCCCCTACTGATATTTTAGCCTTTAGATAATATGACATTGTATCTCCCTTGCACCTCTTCAAGATCTAACGCTTCACGAAACTTCATGAAATCTCCTCAGAGAATTTTGACCGTTCGTTCCTCCCTTGATAATTCCTGTGAATGATCAAGTGTTCTTCCCCGAAACTTATCCACTTGCACACAAACTTGCAAGCCTGTTGAACACCTCTCAGTACAAAATTTCTGTGCACCCCTTTGACGATTACTTGAAGGTCCTATACCTCCTGAGATTTTCCACAGCCTTCATGTCCTTTGGATACATCAATTCCCTCTGAAGTTCTCCAACTTCGAGCTTTCAGAGAACCCTTACACACACTCCTTGCAGTAGCTTTTCAACACTTCCCAATGTGGAATCCTTTCGACTCTATGAACTCCTGCAGTAGCAATCTCTTAATGCTTCACTCAGGTTTGTAACCCTGAGACTTTTACCTAGCCTGCGCACTCCTTGCACGGCTCCTGTGCCCAACTACACCTTTGGGATGAATGAGAACAAAATCTTTCTCTATATGAAACTTCAGTCAATGCACTCCTTGCGGGCACTTTGACTGTACTCCTTGCAGGAATTCTCGGCTCAAATAGAGAAACAATTGAAACTCATTCCTTCTTCCTCTCAGACTTCAATTCAAACATGAAATCATATACTTAGCATAAAAACAAATGTGTAACAGGAAGTAAACATTCATGAGCACATCATTCAACATCAATACACAGACAACAACACAAAACCATGAATTTGAATCAAACTCTTCTATTAATTAAAATATCTATACATGGGTGTTCTTACACAGCTCTCTTCATGTTCTTGCTCAAATGCTTCTATATTTTTGACGATACAATACACAATGAGGGTGTCTATATCCCTTTTCCCTCTTGTGCCCTACAACTATCTAATCTAGAATTAAATTCTATCTACTTGCATTAATTCCTATAAATGTCTTCTATCTACTAAGGACGAGAGCAATCCGCTCAAGGTCCATTACAATATACAAGTGCGCCTCATTTTAATGACTTCATTTAAGATCGCGCAACAATTTCAAGTCAACCTCAAAATTTATGCTGGCGCTTGTCCAACTATCTGATTGTCTCCGCGCTGGCTCGCTTGATGTGGGAGATGCTCCTGCATCATTTTACTTTCTTAAGATTCTTTGAATCAACTAAACCAAGAGTAACATAAATCAGACTAGCTCCTGGGTCAATTAGAATGTAAATACAATTATTATTAACTTTACCTTCAACCTCCACTATAGTGGATTAATGATCAGCTTGTCGACCATCTATAAATGTATTAATTCGGTGCAAACTTCTTCCCACATCTTTTACTATAGAGGCTTCTTGTAGGTTATGTATTGTGGTCATTGTTGCGGAAGTTAAACATGGACAGTTCCTCCTCAAGTGAGGTTCTCCACACTCCTAACATTTTAATGGTTGCATGGGGCTGTCCCCAAGTTTATTGGCTCCTAGATTAACTGTTCAACCTCCCCCTTGGGTATTCTAGTTGTTAGGACACAAATATTTCCTTTGTAAGTTCTTTGTCATATTCCAGAAAGGGGTTGGTTTGAAGCCTTTATTCCATTGATTCATTTTTTCATGTTTCTTATCCTTCCATGCCTTGGGATTTTTAGACCTATGTTTGTATTAATCATAGCACATGCAAGGCTTTCTAAAAACTTCTCTTATTGTTTTGGTATTTTCGAATTAAATTATGTCCTTGTATGATTGTGGTAGACTACTTAATAACCATTGTATTTTTACTTTGTCCTCTTTGATGTATGAAACAAATCTCAATAATTCAATAAATTTATTTATCAGAACGTCCATGGTCATTTGTCTGAGTCTTAGATCACAAAATTCCTTAGTCTTTCTTTCATAATAGCTTTCTGATAAATATTGTTTCTTGAAGTATTTCTTGAAGTCTGACGATTCCATTTTTTTTCTTTTAACCCCTTGGCCAATTTTAGGTCTTGCCACTAGATACTCGCTTTCCCCTTCACATTATAAATGGCCATTTAGAATTTCATGATACTAGAATAACTGTAAATATGGAAGTATTTTTTTATATGCAATAACCATGTTTCAACCACCTCACCCATCCTGGACTCTCCATTAAAGGTGGATGGTTTGATCTTCTTGAATTCACCTTCTAGGTTATCCACCTATTTTCTTTTTCTTCCTCTGGCTGTTTTGTTTTATGTTGCTTGTGTTCCTTCGGAAGAAATGTTCTAATTTTTTGTTTCAGAACAAAAATTTTCGCAGGCTTTTTTGCTGACTTCTTACTCCTTGTCATTGTATTTTGGACACTCTTTTTTTACTATGCTTTGTAGCAACAATTCATTTATTTATTGTTGGTCTTCGTGTGCCTTTTTAAATTTCTCATTATCTTCCTTGAACACTTGTAGTTCCACGATAAGGTTCTGCATTGTTTCCAGAACATGGGTGGCTAAAATTCCTTCATTGTTCAATCCAGGTTCTTTAGGTGGTCCTTGATCAAGATTCTCTTCAATTCTGATCTCCTCTTTGTTCTTTGTTGCCATTATTACAATAGAACAAAAAAAAAATTATGTTTGTAACAACAAATATTTTGTTAGTTTTTTCTTTTAAGAAAATTAGAATGAACTAAACTAATTTGGCCTTGCCCGGAGGTCCAAGTGTCGTAACCTTCAGCTCTGATACCATATGTAATGCACCCCAAAATTACCAATAAAAAGAAAAGTTGTTAGGTGCATTAAAAATTTCTTGACTCTTCGCTATTCATTCCACATAACTTTATTATCGTCGCTTAGAAAATATAATGCATGTTTTTCCTACGATGATTTATGTAGAGGCTATAGCATATATATCCATCAATGACACTATTCTTATCATTATACATTTATACAATTTGTTACCAAAGGGCCTATCTTATATATAAAACTAAACACAGTCCACTTTGTATCCATTAAGTGGATACTTAACACTTACCCATATATAACCCCATATATGGTGCCCTTAACTTATACCATTATGCATATGTATAAAAATTATTGGATTTAGTATGCAATAATATCTTTACTCTCCATATATATATATATATATATATATATATGGTAGGCCATATTCACTAATACACAATAACCCTATTCATAAAATCATATTGTTATAGTATGATATTCACTACACAAAATTCTTTAACAATACTAACATATATGTATATGCCCATATAATACAAGCCTTATCCCTATTTCATACATATCATACATGTTATACATAGATGTTGTTTCTCATTACCTTTAATTTAACATGGTAACCAACCAAATGTAATGTTTTCCATGGTGTATTTAAAAATGGTTACTCAACACACAAGTATTATCGTTACTGAGGTGGGTATAAGGTTGTTTTCCAATGTGGGCATGACAGGTCATATAATCTAGTGCCACGGTATTATGATTACACTACACCTAAACCCTAATGAAACAGGAAGAAATCCCACCCGACCTATCCCAGTATTGAATGGCTCTGAACTCATGTTAATGTTGTGGATCTTTTCGACCTGCAAGCATTTAACGTTTCTTGTAACCATTAATGGAAGGAATGTGATGTACTTCTTGACTTGGAAATATTAAGTGGTAACTCCCACTGTGGGCTCGCCACCTTTGAAACTTCACATGAAAATTGTATTGTGTTTCCGGTCGTCCATTACTTCCCACTAAGAAATTGTTTCTAGGTCACTACTGAATTCCTTTTTGTCCCCTTGGCTCCATGTTCACCCAAAAAATTTGACTTCGACACTATAAGCATCTCAGCTAACCCTTGAACATTTTCCTTTGGGTGGGTGGCTGATAATGTGGAAAAGAACTCAGCTTGGAAAAAAATGGAGGATGCACATCCCTTTGGTCTTCTCAGGTAACCCATAACTTCTTTTGTTTCCCTTTATTATTTCGTAACAATTTATGGATAGCTTGTTTCGGTATTCGTGTTGCATTTCACCATTGTAATTAATTTTTTCTGGGTTCTCTGGTTTGAAGCTTCCTTTCTTTTGTCTTCGATTAATCTCTATGAAAATCCCAACATCCATGCCCTGTGTCATATATCCTCAGTGTGAAAAATCATGGTAGGTTCTGGAATATTGAAAAGTTAGCATTCTAAGTGAGAATATACACCATTCTTAAATCTCATGGGTTTGAGTATTTACATTACTGCACTGTGGACTATAATTTTGTGTGAAAATAAATATATAGACATGTAGGTTAAATTTTCAAGGGATTTAAGGATTCAGACTCTTTACCTCCTTTATCATCTGTACAAACTCATGAACACCCTTACATAAAAGCGTGTAACCACTCTCTATTAATAGTTTACATTCAAGGTCTGTATAAAGATTATGCAATGGCAATTTAATCCTCTGGTTCATGATTTACTATATATAATTTTAAGTAAATTTCCATAAGCATGTCTCTATGCTGTGACATCATCCTTTTGTTTATTGTTTATACCTATATTTTCTTAAATTACTTGCGCATAATTATATCTCGAACGTCTGTATTTAAATTTCTCTTTGTGCTCTCTACAGAGACCCTTAATTTACTTTCGTGTAGACAAAGAAATGTGATATATGGATTTTGTATTCTATCTAAAACTCTCGGTATTGAAATGATTTACCTCCAGGGAAGAAATGTGGTTTCATTGTATGTATAAATCGTATTTTAATACTCTGATTTGCAATAATATTTACCTAATGGGTTTTATATGGCATAGGCATATATAAACCTTGAACTATCATCCCTCTGTCTGAGAGTTTACATCCCCGAAATCCTATAAGGAACCCATATTGGTGCCATCGATCCCTATTTCATAGATTTCACTATATTTTGATTTTTAATAAATCATAAATAAAATTCCAAATTAAACTAGATAAAGGATTTGATAAAATCGTGTTCTGAATATGTTCTTTTCTTTTCATTTTCTTTCTTATGTGACATAAAATCGTAACTTAGTTTCTATATAATTTACACAGAAAAAGATTACCCTCTGTGTTGTTTTCGACTATACTTCTGAGTGTTTTTAAAAGTTTAACAACATTTAATTTAGTTTTTAGAGTCTTAAGTATCAATGTATTATTTTTCAGTTACAATAACTAATGATGAGGCCTTGTTTTCTTTTGCAAGGGTACCCATCAGCTTCTCTTGGGTCCACTCCTCCCCCTTTCGGTTTGTGGATAGATCGTAGTTCAAGTGCCGATAGAGAAATTTTCCAATGTCGAATCAAGCTAAGTACTATTTCCTCTGGTTTATTATTAATTTCACTAAATTTTTTTAGCACATATTTCTGAATCTATTGTTTTCTCCTTTCCAGGTTTGTACAAATTGTCGGGAGCATAATAGGGAAATCCTCTTGCTAAGAAAGGTATTCGCATTCTGATCTTGGTGATTAGACACAACTTCTTAGATTTTGTCTACTACTGGTACATCAGTCCTTACACTAGGGAAATCCACTGTAATAAATTTTAACTAGGGTTTCCTGGATTATACAGGTTGTAAATTTTTTTTTTTAAAACAATATGCCGATCTCTTTTGTTATTTACCTTTCCAATGAATGTACTGGTTATCGAGAAACCATTTTGGACATTAATCAGATTAATGGTACAACTTTTGTAGCATGTATTTGTAGACTATTTTATAATCTTTCTATATAGACTAGCAGAGATATGTAATACGAACATGAATTGTCAAATATCATATATGTTCTCTTATAGTAGTTGTACAACTTGAAATGGTAATTTCTTATACATTCATGAAAATCAAGGATCGGTAGGAAATTTCTTTATTTAAAAACAATATGTATATCTATAGATCCCCTTGAATATATATATATATATATATATATATATATATATATATATATATAACCCATAGAAAACTTCTAACCATTTCTATCATTTTCTTTGCGTAAATCTATAGGTATGTCTACACAGTCATGCAGAGGTTGTATAACCACATTTAAATAGAAATAGAAATATACAATATCAAAAAATTTCATATCGTATGAGTATCTATATGTATATATTCATTCAATCGTTTATACATATACTAACATCACAAAAATCCCATCACACTTCTATTATTGGTAATCAACATTATAGTATACATTCAGTCAATCATTTATATATTTACTAACATCACATAATCCCATAATACTTCTAAAAATGGAAATCAACCGAATATTAAACAAAATACAAGTAAAGATGCTTATCTAAAATTGATGCTTGGATACAAATGGAACATCCACGTTCCACCCAACCATAGTACAGAATGACCAACTTACTTGCTTCGTTCACCCCCTATCCTAACCATGAGTCCATAAGGGAAAATTGAAATGATCCTCCTTTGCTACAGTTCTCTTCTACAGATAAAAAGTTTCCTTGCCTCAATGTTCATAACATCAAGTAGTATCCTTTCTCCAACATACTTATCAACATCCTTCCTCATCCATATGTTGTATATATTGTGCCTCTTTTTCCTAGGTCTTTCCTTTCCTCCTTGGGATTTTTTGCAGCATTACAAATCCCTAATTTCCAGGGGCTGCTTGTGGGAAAATTCTTCATTTTCCACTTGTAAAAATCATCTCTAAGGTAACTCAAATATGTGCCCCACTCATGGAGTCATGGTCAGTTGTTTTCAACCTAGTTGTTCCATTTGTCTTCCAGCATTAAATATATAAAAATATTTGTCTTTTACATGTCTCACAATAAAGAAGTTTGTTGGGAAAATCAAATCCTTTCCCAAGAGTCATAAATAATTAATTATAATAATCAAAATCCAAATTCGGATTTTCCATAAATAGAAAATAATTTCCAAATTGGAATTTGCCAAAAATGGAAATTTATTCCCAAATACACTTAGACTTTAATAATTAATTATTTTGGGGGATATTACATCCTTTCCCTCTTAAGTACAACATTGTCCTCATTGTTCATTCCTCTCTTAGAATAGGTTTGGATAAGATTTCTGCAAATCTTCCTCGATTTCCCAAGTAGCCTCCTAAGGACTAAAGTGCTTCCATTGCACTTTTACTTGAGCGATGGCTCTGTTCCATAGTATTGTTTATTTCTTGTCTAGAATGCGTAGAGGTTGTGCTTGGAAATCGCCTTATGGTTCCACCTACACCATGTTTCAATCATTGATGTGAGTAGGATCATGAATATACTTCTTCAACACAGAAACATGAAAAACATTATGAACTTTTAAATTTGCAGGAAGTGCAAGTTGATATGCCACGAGTCCAATTCTAGTTAATATCTCCAAGGGGCCACAAAACCTGGGTGCGAACTTGGAATAGTTTCCTATCTTTAGAGAGCTTCTCCTTTCTTTGACTTTCAAGTATACATGGTCCCCAACTTGAAATTCGTAGTGTCTCATTTTTAAATCTTTGTAGCTTTTATGTCTCTCTCGTGCATCTTTTAAATTTTGTTGTACCTTTCTAAACATTTTCTCCATTTCCTTGAGCATGGATGGTCCCATTATATGTATGTCAATTGGATTATCCCAGCAAATCAAAGTTGTACATTTTCTTCCATACAATGCTTCGAAGGGACTCATCTTAGCTGACATCTGATAGCCATTATTGTATGAAAATTCCACTAAGTGTAGGTATTCCTCCCACTTAGTTGGTTTCGTTCTTATGTACATTCATAACATGAATTCCATAATCTAATTCGTTCATTCAATTTTCCCATTCATTTGTGGATGGTAGCTTGTGCTGAAATTCAGCTTAGTATCCAACCCTGCTAACAATTCTTTCCAAAACGTTGACGTAAACTTGACATCTCTATCCAAAATCACCATTTTTGGAATTCCATGCAATCTAAATATTTCATTCATAAATATTTCAGTGATATTAATTTATTTATAGGTAGATTTCACAAGTATAAAATGTGCAGATGTGACATCCCCCAAAAATAAAATATTTTTTTTTGTGCTGGAAATTTATTTATGTTTTTGGCAAATTCAAATCTGGATTTTTTTTCCACCTATGGCAATTCCAAATTTCGAATTTAATAATTGTATTTATTTATTGTGACTATTGGGCAGAGATTTGTTTGGACTCAACTAACTATTTGACTATGACACTTGTATCACAACAAAATATTTATATTAATTGCAGGAGGACAAATGGAACAACCATGTTAAAATGAGTTGACCATGAATCCATGAGTGGGGAACATGTTGGAACTGCCTCTAGGATGATTATGAGGAGTCGAAAATCAAAGATTTGGCCATTGGTAGCCCCTTAAAATCAGGAATTAAGAGAGCTGCGAAAATCCCCAAAGGAGGGAAAAAGACCTAGGCAAAAAAATTGATAAATGACATATGCGAGGAGGTAGGATGCTGCCAAGTATGCTGGGGAAAAATAATTTTTTTTGATCTCTCTTGCTGTTATGAACACTACAAATTGAGTGTGAGGCAAGAGGAGCCTTCTAAAATAGATTTGTCTTGCTCTTATGAGCATTGTTGAGTAAGTGTGAGGTAAGAGGATAACTGTTGGAATTGAAGGACATTGCTGAGGAAGAGTTTCCAAGTTCACCCTCATGGATTCATGGTCAGGCTAGGGGGTGAATCAGGTAGGTGAATTTGGCTGCCCTGTTCTATAGTTGGGAGGAATGTGGATTTTCCCTTTGTCTTCCCAAGGATTGGATTCAGATATGTTGATCTAACCCTCTCTATTCTCAGCTATGTTTTGATTTATTGAAGGTATCTGTTGTGTGATTATATCTAATTGTGTTAATGTAAACCTTTCCCTCTGGGTAAAATCGTGAAGTTGGGTAACACTTTCGTGACAATCGGGTCTCCAAAATTTCTAGCGACAACTTTTCGGCCGAAAAAATGTTGCTAGGATTTTTTTAGCCGAAAATTTGCATGTCAAATTTAACGACGCCCTCGAAATTCGTGTAAAATGTTTTTCTGATGAATTATTTTTCCGTGGTGAGCATATTTTGACCGAAAGACTTTTCGGCTGAAATGTTTATTTTTAACGAATTTCATTAAAAACTAGGTTTTGGCCGAAAGAATATTTTGGCCGAAAACCTAAAAATGGGGCTGTTTGCAGGAAACTACAAATTCTCTCCATCTTACTTCATTTTTGGAGGTAGAAGACTCCTACAAATACTCAGAATTTAGTTTCAGCATTCATACCAACATTTTTTAAATTGAATCTAGTTTCATTGGGTATAATTTGTTTTCACTTTCATTGTTTTTATCTAATTTTATTTAATTTTATGAAAAAATCACTACATAATATTTTTAGGTGAGATTATGATTCGGTGAAATGAAAATCCATATCTCTAAAAATACACAGTGGAAAATTATGGAAAATTTATGTTCATAATCTATGCACTGTTCTCTTCAAAAGGGTATTTTTAGATTTTACTTTTACGTAAAAATTAAGATAGATACAAGGTGTAGGAAAACATGTGTTTAAAATATGCAACGTTTTCAGCTTGGTCAACTTAAAAAAATTCTAGAATTTATAATATTCATCCGTTAGATTCAAAATTATAGTCATAATAAAATAGAGTCTCTATAGATTGTTGAAGTATATTTCATTTCTTAAAAACACAACTTTAGTAATAGATACATTGTTGTGGGAAACAATAACTCATTATCATTAATTTCATGTTTAAGGAACATACTGTTAAACAATTGTCAAATTGACATATAAAATCTTGATAAAAAAAAATTGAAAATAGTCATTGGAAAGATAACAAAATTCTTCACAAGTTTTGTTTTAACTGTAAAGTGAAATTCTAAATAAAAAAATTACTTTTGTATGCCAAAAGTTGAAGAACTTATGAAAATACAGTTTTTTTTGTCATAAAACAAGAACAAGTGTTACCCATCTTCATGATTTTACCCCTCTCTGTTCGTGGATGTTTTGTGTGTAACTGATATTATGCATCTAATTGTTTCTAAATTTGAAATAATTCTTTCAGTGGATGACATTTATCATGGTATTAAATGTACAATCACAGTCTAAATTCTGGAGTGGTCCCTCCCAAAATTTGGATGTGCTAGGCAAATTTATTTTTATAGAAGTTGAGTTTAAGAAAGTTGGTCCATCTATGGATTAGGTTTAATTTGAAGTTAAAATAATAGATGTACACAAATTTAGAAAGTTAAAGAATTCTGGGAACCCCCAGAAACCAAACTCAGATCCCTCAGATCATCAATTATAATTTCCAAACTCTGATGGAATGATATTCTTATTCATGTATTTACATATATGCACAGATCTAGTAATGTTGATGTTTAATGCCTTGTTTAAAGAGGTTCTAAGTGAACATAATAGGAGTTACCTTTTACAGAAATTGTTACCCTATTGTACCCCTTTTATAGATTATATGCGTATAAAACACAGAAGTTAGATTTTGGAATCCTGATAAGTAAACGGATAATGAATCTTTCTACAACTACTATTTCATAGAATGAAAGTAAGGATACCAGTACAAGGAAAAAATCTTAGAATTATGAAAATAATGTGATTTTCGGCATTCGGGACTTGTTGTTTACTAGTTACATTTATACGAAGTTGCCTTGCTTTTCCAAACCCCAAAACCTCGAATCCTGAAATCCCAAAGTGTTGGTCCCACACCCTTCACCTTTTGGAATTTGGGAGTTGTTGTGTGTTGTTGTTAGCATTTGAAACCCCAAAACCCTGAATCCTGAAATCCCAAAATGTTAGTTCCTTTCTTTTTCGCAATTCGGGTATTTTTGTACATCAGATGTTTGGCTATGGAACTTGTGATGTTTCGAACCCCAAAATCCCAAAATACAGGTCTCACTTTTTTTTCTTTCACATTTTTGAAGTTTGTTCATGTTGATGTCTGGACACCGGAACTCATGAAGTTCCGAACCTCGAAATCCTAAAATGTGGGACACACTTTTCCTTTTCGGTTTTTCGAAAGTTTGTTTATGTTGATATTTGGACACTGGAACTCACGAAGTTTCGAACCTCGAAATCCCGAAATACGAGTCTCACCTTTCTTTTCTTTTGCATTTCAAAAGATTGTTCATGTTGATGTTGGACACCGGAAATCGCGAAGTTCTGAAACCCAAAATACTTAAATGTGGGACCCACCTTTCCTTTTTCACATTTTTCAGAAGTTTGTTTATGTTGATGTTTGGACACCGGAACTCACAAAGTTCCAAACCATGAAACCCTGAAATGTGAGTCTTACCTTAACTTTTTTCTCATTTTCAGGAGTTGTTGTGTGTGTTGATGTTTGGTTTTTGTACTCGTGAAACCCCAAATCCTGAAATACTGAAATTCTGGCCCATAGTGTTTCCGTATTTTGGATTTCGGCAAATATCGGGGTCCTTCGTTTTGTTCGGCATTTGTGATCACCGAAACCTGATTGACCTCTGTTTCTTCACAAAGTTGTAGGAACATAGTAGGAATTATTGTTATAGGAACAAATCAAATACTGTAATGTATGGAATGGTAGAAAATGTTGGAGGATCTTCATCCAGGATAGAAGTATAATAATAACCGTTCATATTACAGGTCACCGTGTACGGAGCATGAAAAGCACCTAAATTATTATACGGAGAAAGATATGGGTATATGCTTACTCGTAGGTAGAAATAAGTACAGATGTTAATAGAGAGTTAAAGCAAATTTCCTACAGTAA